>CAUZXS010002326.1:32500-57500 GCA_963585895.1 Sepioteuthis lessoniana | reverse complement strand
CAAGATTGCTCGCAGCATTTTTATGTAATTGCCGTCTAGCTTCTTCTCCAGCCGTTTTGTTTGCGTCCATGGAGTGCATCCATATCGCAGTATCGATGCGACCGCTGCCTGGAAGAAACTACGTTTCATTTTATCGGTTAGGTCTGATTCCCATATAATCCATAGCCTATTGATAGCTGTCCATGCTTTCGTTAACCTCGTGTCAATGTCCTTTTCGGTTGATGCGACGCTGCTTCCTAGGTAAGTGAATTTGTCTACTAGTTTAAGAGTGGTTCCGTCTAGAGTGGAGATATCCCCCACCAAATATATATATATATATATATATATATATATATATATATATATGTTGTGTTTATATATATATATATATATACTAATTATACTAAAAAAGGGAACCGAGCCATTTCCTTAGTCAGCGTTCTTTCAATTTTTTAAAACATTTAATAATATATTCGAAATTCGGGCACATTGTTGTTATGGTTAGCAAGCAAATACTAGAGAGTTCGATTCTCACTGGGTACCCTATACTTTTGATTTTGTGCCAAACTAAGGTATGCTTAGTGATCACTTAATTGCCTTATAATGGTTATCAAGCTAAGCTAGTTCTCCATTGTTAGCGACTTCGATTCTTAATGTGAGTCCCGTAATTCAGGCCTTTTTAAAACTAAGCTAAGCTTACCTAAACGCCACGCACTGGATATGACACACGGCAATTTTTTAGCGGAAAAAACTGGTTTGCATTTACAGTTTTCCTTCTCTTAAATTGGTTGCCATACCAAGGCCAAAGAAAGGATCGATTCATACCTTTCCCAAGCGTGACCTTATTGAGTCAGAGACCAGTTAGATTAATTTTATTAAACGGAGGAAAAAGAAACTGATTTGGATATTTTAAGACTAGAGTAATAGATTACGGAGGTGTAATGGTATAATGGATTTTTTAAATGAAGTGTAGATAAAAATTTTATTATTATTAGAAGGAATTTAACAACAGTGAATTATTATTGAAAAAAGAAAAACAAATGTAATGTTATTTGTTGAAATAAAGGTGTCAGTAGTTCGGTAAATTGTTTTGACTGGTTGCTGTTTTCCGGACGGTTTGAAGTAGAAAAAACAAAAACAAAACAAGAATCCAGATCAAAAGTCCTAACTGTCAATCATCAAAAGTGACTGATTAGATAATGTAAAGTTGATATGATTTTTTAAAAAAACAATCCCCATTTAATACACGTCCGCGAAAATTATTGAAATCCAAATTAGGAGAAAATTGATATTTTCTTCTTTTTTTTTTTTTTTTTCGCCCTCTCTAACCCTCGGATGAAATATATATATATATAAAGTAAGGGATTTCTTCGCCGAGTAAACCAGCGAGAGAAACTGAGGAAAGAGTAGCACATAAGTCGGTGAGTCGTTTTCCCCGAAGCTCTTTGTTTTTGACCATGACCAGGCCCGGTGGTCCGCACAACGCGCTTGAACAGGGAAAGGAATGAACATACAGCATACAAGACTAGCAAGCTATTGTTCGTGAGTTCGATTCTTACTTCGTACCCAATACATCTAGCCTTGTACCAAACTAGACTCAGCTTACTAAATGACGACTGAAGTGTCATGTAATGGTTAGTTTGCTTGATTAGGAAGCCATTATTAGTGAATTCGATTTTCCCTGTTCACTCCATACTTCTCACCTTGTCTTAAACTTAGGTGAGCTTATTAAATGACGACTTATACAGTCGAAACTCGCATGAGCAGTGATACGGAAAAATGGTGGTTTGTTAATTACCACAAAAATAGCTTTTTTTTCAGTTTCTTTAATGAGTGTTAATAAGAGATTTCCAATAAAACTAAAATCCGAAAACTTCTCGGAATGATGTCAAAAGATAATCTCCGCAGTTCGGACTATATATATAGAAGATTTGGTTTGCTTTGTTTATTTAATGGCATATCAACCTTTATAGGTTATTTTATGCTAAAGCTATCATAATCAAAAACATTGGCAGTATCTAACCCATAGCTTGAGGGGGATAGGGGATGGGTTCATACCTTTTCCAAGAGTATTTGTTCGAAAATGAACGGGAAAACGCGACTGGAGTTCGAACTCACTTACTACACGTGTCGCAGTCCACCACTACGCCACGGAGAATCCTCCCATTAAAAGAAGGCCAAAGACATAACCGACCGTAACGTAATGATCAAATCAACAAAGATAGGAATAATAATACAAACAAGCTGATTAAGTAAAGGAGGTCGTTGTGTAACGGTTATCGTCATAAAAATGGACTCGGCTACCCGGGTTCAGATCCTGAACAAGGCACTTAATGGAACCAGCCTCGCATTTTGGATAAACTGATAACAGAAGAATGGTGCGAAAGACTATTCTGAAAAACACTTCTTAGTTGCAATACTTTCAGTCGCTCTACTCTACGGTCTTCTTTAGATGTCTTTTATCGTACTCAGGAACCGATAGGGTATTCAAAACTAGACATTGGGAAAGGGGCTATGGCATATCAACCACTGTAGGTTATTTAATGCTAAATCCTCTTTATACATATATATTGAATATATATGACTTAGTTTGGTAGGATTTTATGGTATATCAACCACTGTAGGTTATTTAATGCCAAATCCTCTTTATACATATATATTGAATATACATTACTTGATTTGGTAGGGTTTTATGGCATATCAACCACTGTCGGTATTTTATGCCAAATCCTATTTATACATATATAATAAATATATATAACTTGGTTTGGTGGGATTTTATGGCATATCAACCATTGTAGGCTATTTAATGCCAAATCCTATTTATACATATTCATTAAATATATTATTTGTAAACAGATTTTGATGATGATATTTTTAAACGACTGACTGACGGGGAGATACTCAGCCGACGTGGGGGCTGTAGAATTCGCTGACAGCATCTCAGCAAAGAGGTATGAACCCCACCACCACCACCACCACTAGCGAGTGTCCTGATTATATGACCCTACACTGCATCTGATGGTCAGTTTCCAGTTCTTAAACTCTTGGAATTCGGAGTACTTCTTAACTGCCATTACTCACTACATCATTCCGTCGTAACAAGAAAATGAACACAAAAAGATATCTGTGTCACAATTACAGAATCTTTAAAAAACAAAAAAATTTCAACCTCAGATTTGCAGTGTGCACCAGTCCAAGACCTGATTGTAACTGGTATGTCTAAAAAAATAAATCATTAGCCATAGCTTGATGGAGCTACTATTACTACTTGCCTAAGTTCACAAACATTAAACAGATGACAGTTAAAAATGCCGGAGGTATATCTGCCAAAAACAAAAAAAAAGAGAGAAAGAAAATGATATTTGTGAGGATAAAAAGAAAGAGAAATACTTGATATCTAGGAGAAAGAAAGAAAGAAAGAAAGAAAGAAAGAAAATTGTGTCTGTAAAGAGAGAAAAAAAGACAAACATAATACGAAAGAAAGAAAAAATTTAAAAAACAATATTGAAGAATATGAAAGAAAGAAAGAAAGAAAGAGAAAGAAAGAAAATTATGTCTATATGAAGAAAAAAATAAAAACAATTTTAAAAAGAAAGAAAGAAAGAAAGAAAGAAAGAAAGAAAGAAAGAAAGAAAGAAATCATATCTCGAAAGAGACAAAAATTAAAATAAAACAATTCTGAAGAAAAAGAAAGAAAGAAAATTATATCTATAAGAAGAAAAAATAAAAACGATATTAGAAAGAAAGAAAGAAAGAAAGAAAGAAAGAAAGAAAGAAAGAAAATTAAATCTATAAGGAGGAAAAAAGAAAAACATAATACTAAAGAGAAAGAAAGAAAGAAAGAAAGAAAGAAAGAAAGAAAGAAAGAAAGAAAGAAAGAAATCATATCTCGAAAGAGACAAAAATTAAAATAAAACAATTCTGAAGAGAAAGAAAGAAAGAAAATTATATCTATAAGAAGAAAAAATAAAAACGATATTAGAAAGAAAGAAAGAAAGAAAGAAAGAAAGAAAGAAAGAAAATTAAATCTATAAGGAGGAAAAAAGAAAAACATAATACTAAAGAGAAAGAAAGAAAGAAAGAAAGAAAGAAAGAAAGAAAGAAAGAAATTATATCTCGAAAGAGACAAAAATTAAAATAAAACAATTCTGAAGAGAAAGAAAGAAAGAAAATTATGTCTATATGAAGAAAAAATAAAAACAATTTTAAAAAGAAAGAAAGAAAGAAAGAAAGAAAGAAAGAAAGAAAGAAATTATATCTCGAAAGAGACAAAAATTAAAATAAAACAATTCTGAAAAGAAAGAAAGAAAGAAAATTATATCTATAAGAAGAAAAAATAAAAACGATATTAGAAAGAAAGAAAGAAAGAAAGAAAGAAAGAAAGAAAGAAAGAAAATTAAATCTATAAGGAGGAAAAAAGAAAAACATAATACTAAAGAGAAAGAAAGAAAGAAAGAAAGAAAGAAAGAAAGAAAGAAAGAAAAAACGAAAGAATATATATATATATATATATATATATATATATATATATATATATATATATATATATAAGAAAGAGAGCATGAAAAAATCGTAGAAAATTGTAGTAAGTTCTATGTCATATCTTGATAAAGACATCGAATTGTGTTGCAGAACTCGTGGTACAACGGAATTTAGCTTTTCGTTAAAGAACTTCAATTTGATGTCTTCTAGTGGTTGCAGGTTCAATCCTGTAAAATCATTACATGTTTTTCCAGAGGAGACATGGTCTTTTTTTTTTTTTCGTTTGTCAAGCTAAAAGCAATTTAAGTTATTTGACCTTTATTGTTTTGCCTTCTTGTTGACCAATCGTCCTGTTCGCACATTTATCAGAGATGACAAAACGGTTTGGTTTCTTTTGTTTTATGGCATATCAACCTTTGTAGATTATTTAATGCCAAAGCTATTCTCCTAGAAGAACAGTAGTGGTACTATTTAATCCATAGCTGGGAGGATAAGGGGTTCATACCTTTCCCAAGGGTATTTGCCCGAAAGTGAACGCGACTGGAGTACGAATTCGCTTACTACGATACTGCAGTCCATCGCTTTAACTATTAAACCACAAAGACACCGCCCTGTGACCAAAAGGACAGATGTATTTACTACTAAATCATCTTTATATAAGTGTTATCATGCCTGGAGATGACTTGTATTTGTTTTTTGCATAATTTAAGAAGCAATGGAGGAAATACGAGATTACTGAGAAGCGGTAAAGTAGATTTTTTTTAATATTAAAAAATATAAATTTTAAAAAGAAATATTTTGCACTAGATATACTTGCTGCCAGATTTCTCGCAGAAAACGGACTCATACCATCTAATTTTGCTTTGACAAATAATATTCAAACATTTTTTTTTTCATTTTCCAGAAACTTTTTTTAAAATTTTAAAGAAATTTTTAAGAAAAATTTTAAATAAATTTTTATTTATTTAGTCCCGATTATCCAAAACGATTTCTGACATCTTTTAGTTTAAAGTGGAGCTCGTCTAATTTCCAACACGAGATCCCAAACGAAGCTATCAGCTTTGTCAGCGAGACTTTGAATACCCGGTTGTATTCCCTACAGATAGGTATGACCTTCCCTAAAAAAGGAGGTGTCCTAGGCATGACACTAAACTGCATCTGATGGCGAGGCTGATGGGGTAACCTTTCATTGTTATTACTCCCAGGTCCACTCTGACCCGGAATTGTTGTATATATTAGGGTCCCATCAAAGAGTCAAATTTTAGGGCCTTGTGCTCCATTGTGAATGTAAGAATTTGCAATCAATATACATCTATGAGTTGATATTTATCCGTGCCTCCTGCCACAATGTCATTTTATTATGAGGATTTTTGGAAAGAAGGTGTCGGGCACGAGCCGACACTCCTGCCCTGCAAAACTATGTTGGTTATAGGCTTACAGGGCGCAATGTAAGCCAGATAAGCCTGCTGGACATGGACTCACTTAGTGCAATGCAAGTCCATAATAGTAGTCTTCCGGCACGTATGCCTGCTCATAGGTTGAACTAGACTCGAAGATTTAACACTATGGTAGTCATTGAACTTTTGTCCACGCGAATGTGGCCCGGTTGGAGCCGATGGTCGAAATTGGCCGAGAAACGAGTTTAATAGATCTGCTTATAAATTATTGTTCATTACAGCTCGCAGCTGGAGGCAACACCCCACAAAACAGCAGCTGTACGGCCACCTACCATCCATCACGAAAACTATCCAAGTTAGGCGAACTAGACATGCGGGACACTTCTGAAGAAGTAAGGAAGAACACATAATGGAAGTACTCCTGCTTCACATGGACGAGCAAAGGAAGGACTACCAGCTAGAACCTATATACAACAGCACTGTGCCGAGTCACAAGAAATGTTTTTCTTGTCTCCAAAGTGTCAATGACCCAGTTCGAACCCGTAAAGCCTAACTTCCCGTCTTAAACGCCATTGCTCAGTCATCAGTGTGGCTTTCAAATCGTGCATGGAGTAAAGAAAGGCACAACGTGTCAACGCACCGTCTGTAACTATACTACGCCTACCCGAACTTGCCTGATCGTCAAGGCTCTTGCAACCCTTACGAAATGTCTTGATCTATCAGGTTACTGTTCTATGATTAACTGCGCCTTCACCTTTCACACAAAAAATGTTTTTTCTTGTTTCCAATGCCTTATGAGAGCATAACTTCCTGATTTTTACAACGTTACACTTTCATCCGTGCGGCTTTCAAATCACACTCGAATGGAAGCAAGGCACAACGTGTCAACGCACCAATTACCTCGATACTACTAATCACTACTTCGGTCACGTCATATATGCGCTGGTAACTAGCACAAAACAAAATATTGCAAAACCTTTGACTTGCCTTAGTACTTCATTTGTTTCTTTAGGGACCATCGATCCTAAATAGTTCCGAACGGTCTCTCATACATCATTGCAGGTGGGGCGACGATCCGAAAGTAATGCCTATGTAGTCTCCCGTTAACTACAACAAGCGAATTTTGTTATGTTTATTTGTTTAACGGCATATCAACTCCTTATGGGTAATTAAATGCCGAAATTCGATTCTTTTGTAAATGGTTGATTATAAGAGAGGAGAAGGAGAGAGAGAGAAACGGAAGAGAATATGAAAAAGAGAGAGAGAGAAAGAGAGAGAAAAAAAGAAAAGAAGAGGAGAGAGGGAGAGAGAAAGAAGAGAAGAGAGGAAAATAGAAGGGAAAAAGAGACATAGAGAGAGATAAAGAAAACAAAAAGCGAGAAAAGGAGAGAGACATAAAGGAGAAGTAGAGAGGGAAAGTGAGAGAGGGGGAGAAAGAAAGAGAGAGAGAAGAAAGAAAAGAATAGGAGAGAGAGAGAAAGAAGAGAAGAGAAAAATAGATGAGAAATAGAGAGGGAAAGTGAGAGAAAGAGAGAGAGAGGGGGGAGAAAGAAAAGAGAAAGAAAAGTGAAAAATACAAGAGGACATGAGAGAGAAAGGTGTGATTTTGTTTGGTTTATTTGCTTAACGGCATCTCCTTATGGGTTATCTATTGCAAAAATCATAGGGAGAGAGAGAGAGAGAGAGAGAGAGAGAGAGAGAGGTACGCAAGTTTCGTTATTTTTTCTGTTTCTTTTTCTGTTTCTTTTTCTTTTTTCCTGCTTGAACTCACTCGAGTTTGCAAACACGAGTGACTTCAAGTCTCATTGAGTATCCTATTAACAAGGCCTTGTGCCATATATGTTCTCTGACGAAAGCAATAAGCTGGAAACATACACGTATGTAAGAATAAAATAAATAAATAAATTCTAAAAAATACAAATCTCTTCGTGGACCTACTCATTTTAATATATATATATATATATATATAGTAATGGCATATAAATGAAACAATAAGACCAATATGTTTGATTGTTTTACAATGAACGATAAAATGCTCGATATAAGAAAAATATTTTTTAAATATTGCACTAAAAAACAAAATAAAATTGGTTTTAACAATAGATTCACGAGGGACGTGAATTTCCAATTCTAGACCACTTCTGGTGTGAAAAACTGGTAAAAATATATGAAGAAATGAAAAAATGAATATTAATGCTTGTTTATCAACACGAATGTCCCCCTAAAAAAGTTTCACTCTATTATCAAAGAAAGACAAATTCGTGTAGAATCTACAACTATGTAAAGAAAATGGAAGCGAAACGCAAAAAATAAATAAATAAATAGATAAATGAATAAAAAAATGAAGACTTTAAAACATCAATCTATGAATAAGCCAAACACAAAGGCGTAACCAGCCTGGAATTCACAGGGTAAGAAAAATCCTTACTCGGCCGATACCGTATTCCGAGTAAAAGAGCTTTATATTGACAAAAGAAAAAAAATCTATGACCCATCATTTGTTGTTAAGATGAAACCAGAAACAGAAGGCGTCATCCTAATCCCTCAAGTTCAAAATCTACCAACAAGATCCCACGGGGCGCATATTCTAAGGAATCGAGTAAATGGAAAATATCGTTTCTTCACAAACGCTGAGAAAACTACCGTGGCGTTGTGGTTTAAGCGCTGGTCTGTGACATGGTACTCAATGTCTTCAAAAACACCCTATAACATTCACTAACAAACCTTCACAAGTAGTTCGAGTCTCATTGGGTGCCCCCATTAATACAGCCTTGTGCTTAATCTAAAAAATAAAAAAGACAAATCAAAACACAAAAATGTAAACAGGAAAGTGTAATGAACGGGATTCCCTCACCTTTAGGCATAAAATAACCTTAGACGAACAAACATGCCGTTAAAATCAATCTATTGATTATTCAATTTTGTCTTCACTTCCGTTTCTTTTCTTTTCTCTTCCTTCCTTCTTCATTCTTTCTTCTTCTGATTTAAAATTCTTCTCGGTGAACAAATAAGCCCTGCTGTATATTTATAAACAGTCATACAACATAATTTCAAACACGTGTAACATACCCATAACATACGACCAAGATATGGATGTGTGAGATAGACATAGGGAATCCGAAATACTCGACATTCACGAAATTGGTTCAAGTACGAAACTTTTTATTACCTTTGAGTTAAAGGTTTTTCGACATAAGGAGAGAGAGAGACACAATCTTTCTCTGCTGACTGCTTTTACATCGTCAGCTCTCAACCCAATCAACGCGCAGCATCCGTAGCGCACAAATTCGTCTGGCCTCGCCCAGCTCTGAATGTGGACTCACTTGTTCGGAGGCATGAACTCAACTCTCTGCTTTTTCTCAAATCCCAAAATCCTCAGCCCACGCTTCCGGTGCGTGACGTCACTCACATCCTTTGGTCTCAATTCCTATCTGGGATTTTTATTTTGACATCTCTGAATGACACATCCTCTCCTCGTGCGCGTGAACACCTGCGTTAATGTTGCACCTAACTAACCCATGCACTAAGCGAAAGGTTCTCAGCCTAACTAAACCGAAAGGCAAGATATATAAAACGAAATCCCTCCGCAATTATATTACAATACGAACGCTGGTTCATTCATGAAGCTGTCACTCCTTTTCTTGTATATATAGTATTTCCTCGTTTTTGTATTTTATCTAACATCCATCGGTGATTTAACATCACTAGATATCATCCTTCCTAGTCCTGACGATGGTTTGTTAGAACCGAAATGTTGCAACGTCAACTTTCTTTCTCATTAAACTCTTTTTCTTCTTGGATTACCTTGTTTATCAATTTTTCTCACTCTCTCTCTATATATGAAGATTTTATGTACAAAATTTAAATATTGATTTTAAAAGCGTGTGCATAATAAAATATTTTGAAAACGATTAAAATATTTTAAAAGCCCTCTAAAAAGAGGACGCTTTGTTTCGGTCACTTCTTTTCAAAGAACTATACAAGTGACAACAAAGTTAACATTGGAAAAAGCTAAAATGGGATATTTTCTTTTTCTTTTTTTTAAATCTGTTTTCTTCTCCCTTTCAGCCTTTTTCGATGGACAATATCTCATGTTTGCTTCCTCTAATGTTAACTTTGTGTTGTAATGGAAGATTCTATCACCCCTAACAGTGAATCCGCCCAGGCATATTAAATATTAACACACTACACAGGGCGGTAGAACGGAATAGTAATTTACAAAGCGCTTTGCTTTGATGCGGCACAAGGCCGAATGAATGGGGTGCCCAATGAGGCTCGAACTCACTCGTGTAAGGCGGTAGAACGGAATAGAATGAGTTGATTTTTGTCAACTGGATCCAGAAGATGGATCACATTTCAGCCGGCCGTGGTGTCAACGCCACGGATCTGGTCGGGTATGTCCCGTCTTCTGGACATACCTCGAGCCTCAGAGGGCCATCCCCCCAGGCTTTAACCCTCTTCGGAGGGGTTAGGTTCATCACCTGGCGCCGGGGACGCCCCTATTTAGGGGAATGCCGACGAGGCCAGAGGCATTTTAGGGAATTCCGGGCGCGTGTGGGATACGGCCCTGCGCTCGGATCCACCTTAAAAAGGCCTTGTGCCATACTCTTCCGGTTGGTGGGACGGCCGATAAATACCGTAGAACGAAATAAAATGGTTTGATTTTAATCAACTGGATCCAGTAAATGGGTCACGCTTCAGCCAGCCGTGGTGTCATCGGCACGGATCTGGTCGGGTGTGTCCCGTCTTCTGGACATACCTCGAGCCTCAGGGGGCCGCCCCTCCAGGCTTTAACCCTCTTCGGACGGGGTTAGGTTTATCGCCTGGCGCATGAGGCGCCTCTATTTAGGGGAATGCCGACGGGACCTGAGGCATTTTGGGGAATGCCGGGCGCGTGAGGGATACGGCCCTGCGCTCGGACCCACCTTAAAAAGGCCTTGGTGGGACAGCCCACAAATACCGTAGAACGAAATAAAATGGTTTGATTTTAATCAACTGGATCAGTAGATGGGTCACGCTTCAGCCAGCCGTGGTGTCATCGGCACGGATCTGGTCGGGTGTGTCCCGTCTTCTGGACATACCTCGATCCTCAGAATGCCAGGCGCGTGAGGGATACGGCCATGCGCTCGGACCCACCTTAAAAAGGCCTTGTGCTACACTCGTCTGGTTGGTGGGACGGCCGACAAATACCATCGAAAGTAAGAGAATGATGAAGACATGAAGAAAGTACATACGCTCTCATTTTCCGTATCGGCAAACGTGTGTGGATTCAACTTACCCTTTAGTACAATAAACCTGTTATTGCTATACCAGGCGTGTTCGTATAACTGATCATATTTACCAACCCCTCCGCTCGGGCAGGATATGACACAAGGTCAATTTTTAAGCGGAGTTTAACAGGTTTGAATTCAGAGTTTTCCTTCTAGACTAGTTGCCTCACCAAGGCTGAAGAACCTAGTCTGCCTTACTATTTACCCATAGCTGGAGGGAGAATATTTGGATTCATACTTTTCCCAAGGGTATTAGTGCTATGTGAAATGCAATCAGTCAGGTCCAGGATTTGAACTCGTGTCGCCGTGTCCATATCCTGCGACGATAACCATTACACCACGGGCACCTCCAAAGTTCGTATAACTTATTCCACTCGGACTTATCACTTTGTTTATATCGTTTTTTCTACGATATAACACTTTGTTATCACTGACATAATTCTTTGCAGCTAAGTGACCGAAACAAAGGATTCTTTTTTTTTAGGATTTCAAAATATTTTAATCGTTTTCAAAATATTTCATTATGCACACGCTTTCAAAAAGAATATCATCATCATCATCATGTCGTGCTGGTAGCACGGATATCCCTGACCCTCTCTCGCCACTCCTCCCTATCGTTCATCGCCCTAGGCAGGTCTTCAGGACAACATCCTGTATCCTCACATAGCTGCTGAATGTATGTTCGTGCTGGTCGTCCTGCCTTTGCACGGCCATGTGTGGGGGTCCATAAGAGTACATCTCTTATGAGTTCGTCCCTGCTTCTCAAGCAGTGTCCTGCATGTCTGGTTCTTCTAACTTGTATAGTTTTCGTGATAGGAGGCAGGTGGCCGTACAGTTGGTGTCTTGTGCGGTGTTGCTGCCAGGACTTGTTCAAGATTGCTCGCTGCATTCTTGTGTAATTGCCGTCTAGCTTCTTCTCCAGCCGTTTTGTTAGAGTCCATGTAGTGCACCCATATAGCAGTATCGATGTGACCACTGCCTGGAAGAAACTGCGTTTCATTTTATCGGTTAGGTCTGATTTCCATATATATATATATATATATATATAAACAAGTTGTTGATAGTTAAGAACTTGTTAATGGCCAAGAAGACATAGAGGTTTAGGGAATTTGTAGGTATGTTTATTATTAAAAAGTGGGGAACGACTGGTTTCGACTGGCACTTTTCAAGTTGTAACTACCAGTAAATTTAAAGGGGGAGTGTAATGGAGAAAAAAAAGAGGATAGAAAAAATATATATATATTGTCATCCACCGGCATCCTGTTTCGTTGTATCACAATACTTCAGTATGGCTAGACACGCGAGATGCTTCAAGCTGAGATCGAAAACCAGCTGACTTTACGTCAGTCGGATATCTTACCCCAGCGTTATCGTCATTCTCAGCAAAAGCGTAGGAATTTTTTACGTATGTATTTTTACATTTACGTTTCCGACTACCGGAGTGCTCAATTCCCGAGAAGAGCTTTGCATTTACGCAGATGTTGCAGGTAGCCGTTCCCCACTTGAGGGCTCAATCCACTGGGGGAGGGGAGTATATATATATATATATATATATATATATATATATATATATGTGTGTGTGTGTGTGTGTGTATGTAGAAGTAAACATGGACCTGAATCTGACCGTATGAAGAAAGTAGAAAACAAAATAATCCAAATTAGATGAATTTATTTTGATGTAAAGCCAACGTTAAACATTTCGGTTTTAATAACTTTCATCAAGACTTTGATATGAAAATTATTCACACAGCAATGGATGCTTGTTGAAATAACAGGAGAAAACACTTACTTAATACTTTTAAATTAAAAACGCTAAATGAACGTTTATATCTATATCGTCATTTACATTTTATTTGCTCCTGTTATCTCGACAAGCTTTGATCGCTGTGTAAACAATTCTCATGATATCAAAGTCCTGATGAAGGCTATTAAAACCGAAACGTTTAACGATGGCTTTACATCAAAATAAATTCATCTAATTTAGATTATTCTGTTTTTCTACTTTCTTCATATATATATATATATATATATAATAAATTAAACCAAACCAAAACCGCGTCCTGTCAGCGTTGATTGTTTCCTTTGTTTCTGTTTAATGGCATATCAACCTTCGTGGGTTATTTACTGTCAAACCCATGCCCGTAAAAGGAATTTAACCCATAGTTGGAGGAGATAAAGAGGTTCTTAACTTTTCTGGGAAAATGACCGTACTAACATGAGAGGAATTCGAATTCGCTTACTAAGATATTGCTGTTCAGCGCGTTAACCACTGCACTAAGAATATTCCCTCCCCCAATTATATAAATAATAGGGTTTTCTTATGCCGAAAGGTTTGGAAATTGTGTTCGTTGTACGGTCATATTTAATTATTTCATGTAGTTGTCTCTGATGAGATTTTTTATTATCTTTTTTTTTATTTTATACTTTTTTTGAGCTCGATCCTATTGAAAAAGAATAATACTTAAACAGACTCACAGATGGGAATCAACAGTTAATACCACTCCGGGTCAAAGTAGACCTGAGAGTAATGGCAATGAGGAGGTACTCCACATTCCCTATATCTCCAGGACTTGAGCCTCACTATCAGACGCAGTTTAGTGTAATACCCAGCACACTGGTTCTCTTTTACCTATAGACGGGACCCAAATAGGTACTGCTACTCTAGGTCGGAGTGAACCTGGGAGTAATGACAATGAGGAGGTACTCCACATTTCATAAATCTTCAGAATTTGAGCCTCACCATCAGATACAGTTTAGTGTCAAACACGCTGGTTCTCTTTTACCTATAGTTGGGACCCTAACAGCTACTACTATTCCTGATCAGAGTGGACCCGAGAGTAATGGCAATAAGAGGTGTCGGTGATCCCAACTGTATTTGGTGCATTTAAAACGGTCTCCAAGGGATGGAAAAAATAGATTGGCGGAATGGGAAATCAAAGGAAGAATTGAAACCATCAAGACCACAGCATTGTTAAGATCGGCTAGAATACCGAGAAGAGTCCTGGAGACTTGAGGAAACTGGCTGTTACTCTGATTCCTGCGAAAGAACATCAATTAAAACTCGTTCGAAAAACTCGTGAGGAGTAAATAGACTGTCTAAAAATATAAAAGATATTTGACAGTCATAAAATTCACCACAGAAGCCGTGAAAAACTGGAAAGCTGATGTGAAAATCCAGGGAGGTATCTTCCAAGGAGATGCACTGTCACTATTACTATTTGTTATAGCAATGATGCCACTCAATCACAGAAACCTACACATTTACTAAATCGCAAGAAAAGATTAACCAACGAATGTACATGGACAATATCAAGATATTTGTAAAAAAAAAAAAAAATGAAAAAGAATTAGAGACTCTAATACGAACAATAAGAATATAGTCAGGATATAGAGATAGAATTTTGTATAGAAAAATGTGCCATGTTAATAATTAGAAGAAGAAATAGAACTGCCAAATCAAGAAGGAATCAGAACGCTCGGAGAAAAGGAAACTTACAAGTACTTAGAAATATTGGAAGCAGACACCATCAAACAAGTGAATAAAAGAAAAAATATAAATAAAGGGTATCTTAGACGAATGAGAAAACTTATCGAAACCAAGCTCTCCAGCAGGAATCTCATCAAAGAGATAAACACCTGGGCTGTTTCCCTTGTAAGATACTCGGGACCATTCTTGAAATCGACGAGGGAAGAACTTCAACAAACACGCCAGAGAACAAGAAAACTCATGACGATGCATTAGGCCTTACATCCGAGAGATGACATAGACAGACTATATGTGTCAAGAAAAGAAGGAGGAAGAGCACTCGCCAACATTGAAGGTAGCATGGATAAAACTGCATAAAAAAGAGCAAATAGAGACTAATTACAGTGACCAGAAACAGCGTTGACAACAGAACAGCAATAACGAGAAAACAAAGATTGGAAGAAAAACAACTGTATGCATATTTCAAGCGACAAATAAACGTGAGAACACTTGGACTTGGCTAAGAAAAGGAAACCTTAAGAGATAAACTGCATCTCTTCTAAATTCTCAGAGATTTTGTGAGACAATCAGGTCATTTAAACTCAGCCAGAAGACCAAACGTAGATATAATGAAAAAGAAAAAAAAAATCTAACTTTCCGTATAGTGAACTTGGCCGTTCGAGTGGACCACAGAATGAAAATCAAAGAATTGGGAAGAGAGACAAGTACTTAAACCTTACAAGAGATCTAAGAAAGTTGTGGAACATGAGGGTGACAGTAATACCAATTGCAACTGGCGCGTTTGGAACGGTCTCCAAGGGCCTTAAAAAGGGACAGAATGAATTGGAAATCAGTAGACGAATGGAGACCATCTAGATAGCAGCATTAATTGAGATCGGCCAGAATACTGGAAAGAGTCCTTGGGATATAAGGAGACATGTTGTCACTCAGACTCCAGTGGTGTGAAGAACACACAAAGAGTATAATGTTTTATATTGACCTTCGACCCGGTCAAACATGCCATTCCAAAGTGATGCACCGGAAGGAAGTGACACATTCCGATGGCAGTTATAAGAAGAAATCGCGTAGGCGGGCTGGCTGAAATATGGGACAAGGTAAAAATCCCATGGTACACTCATAGACTGATGCCCGTGGAGGTGCCTGTGGTGCAATTGTTATCGTCCTAGGAAATGAACACGGCGACACAAGTTCAAATCCTGGACGAGATTGATTGCATTTCACATTGCACTAATACCATTGGGAAAGGTATGAATCCAATTATTCTCCCTCCAGCTATGGGTAAATAGTAGGACAGACTAGGTTCTTTAGCCTTGGTTAGGCAACTAGTCTAGGAGAAGGAAAACTCTGAATTAAACCCTGTTAAACTCCGCTTAAAAATTGACCTTGTGTCATATCCTGCCCGAGCGGAGGGGTTGGTAAATAGGACACTCATAGACTGATGCACGGGAAGAGAGTGACCTGTGAACTGCATGACAGTTATTTCCGCTTGATGACAATCAAACATGCCATTCCAAAGATTGAGTGGGCGATTGAACTATTATATAACTCGGTGAAGACAGGAAGTCAGAGAGTTGGAGATCAGGCAAGTTGGTGACAAGTTGTGGTAGAAAAAGCCACCACCCGGCAGAAGGGGCCCTCGGGACCTCCGATGGAGTTTGGATACCAGTTGGTGAGAAGATGCTGGAATGAGAACATGTCCCAGAGAGGCTGGTTCCCCATGCCCCCGGGTGAGCAGTCCAGGAGAACGAGAACGACACACGGCTATGTCCGGAGTGGCTGGGGAGGTCATTATGTTGCAGTCTTTGTTCGCTCTCCAACTCTCTCTCTCACACACAACCCTTTCAAATAAAGTGAGAGGTATATTTTTTAAAGAAGTCTTCGCTCGTCTTTATTACTGCGTCAATATGTATTCTGCATGTATATGCATGCACATGCATATGTATATGTGTATAGTTGTAGCATATGACTATGCAACGATAATCATAATCATAATAATAATAAAATCCGCTGGGATTTTGGGATACATACAGATTACCTAATCTCGGCCAGACGACCAGACCTTGTAATAAAGTAAGTAAGTAAATTTGGTGACTGTAGTCGAAAGTGGCTCTAAGGCTCCCTTTCAATAGCTACTACACCGAAGAGTAGGGTAGGGCGCTACTCTTTTCCCTGGAGTACTCTACTTTACCCTTGATACGTACCTTATAATGCTTAGTGTTAAGCAAAGTGGCATCGAGTACCATTTTTGAGTTTTTGGTATGACTTGATCTAGGATTAAACCCCAGTCTCCCGGGCTATTGGCGAACACTCTAACCACTTGGCCAATGAGTAATAATCAACAAAAAAATCAACAACAAAAAAAGGAACTTGCAGAGTTGTTGGTTTGCCGCCCCGGCTGACCACTGAGTAAAATTGAAAGAAAGTGAAAAGAGGGATAAATACCTGGACCTTGCTAGGGAATTGAAAAAACTGACGAACATAAGTGTGACGTTTATACCAATTGAAATGGGTGCTCTTTGTACAGTCACCAAAGGATCGATACAGGGACTGGAGGAGTTGGATATAAGAGGACGAGCGGAGACCATCCAAACTACGGCATTATTGAGATCGGCCAGAATACTGAGAGAAGTCCTGGAGACTTAAGGAGACTCGAGCTCCAGTAAAAGACCATCTGCTAACGCTGATGTGAAAAACTCTCAAGGAGTAACTATAATGTTAGCATTAATCACTGGCACTACAAAATGAAAACATACCACTCAACGCCGTACAGAAACGGTATTTATTACTTATATTTGTATGTTTGTTTTTCAGACAAAATGTTAATTAATAAGAAAAAAAAAGAACTTGTCTCGCAAACCATCATTTGAAAGTAAAAGAAAGCGAAGAAAAAAAGACAAATACTTGGATCTTGCTAGAGAACGGAAAAGTTTGTGGAATATAAAGATGACAGTGGTACCAATTGTATTTGATGCGTTAGAACGGTTCCCAGGGGCCAGCGAGACCCAGCAGACGACAGCACTGTCAAAAACAGCAAGAATACTTAAGATAACCCAGGTGATTTTAAATGACTTGCTGGGCAGCCGGCCTGGCATTTGTGCCAAGTGGTTCAGATTGTCCTTTAAACACTTGGTCTCAGAGGGCCGTCTCCGCTCAGGCTTTACCTGCTTGGCAGAGTTGAGGTGATTGTTCAGCGTCTTAGCCGCCTCTAAGCGGGGAATGCTGACGGAGACAAGTAGTTTTCGCACCTGCCGTTCATGAATCTCGATACGTGCGCGGTCCTCTCTTTAAGATAACCTTGTGCCGCATTCTGGCTTGGTGGGAGCGTTGATATACCATAAAACACCAATTAATCAATGATACAAATGTGGACTGAAAATTCATTGACTGAAAAGTTTCATATGTTGGCCACCAAATAAATGTGTGTGTCAAACTAATATATATATATATCATTTGGTGATATCTGCGACCCTCGGTTTCATGCTTTATGCCCGATGAATGTGTAAAACATGAAACCAAGAGTCACAGATACCACTTTGTAATATATATATATATATATATATTGGATATCACACGTGCTTTCACACGTTGTGTGATGAATATATATATATATGTGTGTGTGTGTGTGTGTGTGTGTGTGAATAAACTCTATCATTGATATTGAGCACTGAGAAGAACTCGACTCGGTTCTCAGAAAAATTAAAAATAGGAAAGCTGCAGGGCTGGACGATATTCCCCCGGAAGTATGGAAGACCAGACAATTCGACGACATACTGCTCCGACACTGCAACGCAGTATACAATCAAAATCCGATAGATAGATGGATGAAGGGATGCATACTCCCCTTCCCTAAAAAGGGGGACCTCGGATTAGCCAAAAACTACCGAGGCATAACACTTACATCCATAGCTGCCAAAATCTACAATGCCCTACTACGAAACCGAATAGAACCCGAAATCGACAACATACTTAGAAAAAACCAAAATGGCTTCCGAAGAAATAGATCCACGACCTCACAAATATTAACCATCCGCAGAATCCTTGAAAGTGTACGGGCAAAGAACCTACAAGCGACATTAATATTTGTCGACTTTACCAAGGCTTTCGACTCCATTCACAGAGGAAAGATGGAACAAATCCTACTAGCGTACGGCATACCTAAAGAAACCGTAGCGGCAATAACGATTCTCTATAGAAACACTAAAGTAAAAGTACGATCACCGGATGGAGACACAGAATACTTTGACATTGTAGCAGGAGTACTACAAGGGGACACGCTGGCCCCGTACCTCTTTATCATTTGTCTAGACTACGTACTTAGAACATCGATTGACAAAATCAAAGAGAATGGCTTCGAACTGAAGAAGAAAAGAAGCAGAAGATACCCCGCAACAACAATTACCGATGCCGACTACGCCGATGACATAGCGATACTGGCAAATACACCTGACCAAGCCGAAACGCTTCTGCATAGTTTGGAACGAGCAGCAGCAAGCATAGGCCTCTATGTTAATGCACACAAAACGGAATATATGTGCTATAACCAAACGGGGGACATCTCCACTCTAGAAGGAACCCCACTTAAACTAGTAGACAAATTCACGTACCTAGGAAGCAGCGTCGAATCAACCGAAAAGGACATCGAAACGAGGTTAACGAAAGCATGGACAGCTATCAATAGGCTATCGATTATATGGAAATCAGACCTAACCGATAAAATGAAACGCAGTTTCTTCCAGGCAGCGGTCACATCGATACTGCTATATGGATGCACTACATGGACGCTAACAAAACGACTGGAGAAGAAGCTAGCTGGCAATTACACAAGAATGCTGCGTGCAATCCTGAACAAGTCCTGGCAGCAACACCCCACAAGACACCAACTGTACGGCCACCTGCCCCCTATCACGAAAACTATTCAAGTTAGACGAACCAGACATGCAGGACACTGCTGGAGAAGCAGAGATGAACTCATAAGAGATGTACTCTTATGGATCCCCACACATGGCCGCGCAAAAGCAGGACGACCATCTCGAACGTACATCCACCAGCTATGTGAGGATACAGGATGTTGTCCTGAAGACCTACCTAGGGCGATGAACGATAGGGAGGAGTGGCGAGAGAGGGTCAGGGATATCCGTGCTACCAGCGCGATATGATGATGATGATGATGATGATGATGATGACTAAATTTGGTCCACCATTTACTCACCCAAGTGAGCTAGTGATAACCATGAACTATTACAATACATATATATATAATGTAACTAGATAAAACCCAAACCTGGTTGAATTGTCATTATGAATTTATTTCGGCGAACAATTTCATTATACTCTTCGTATCGTCAGATAATGTATATATATATATATATATAGGTTTAACCAACACACAACGATACAACATATTCACACACACACCACACGCACTTATATATATATATATATATACATGTATGATTCCGCGTGTACGTATATGTGTGTGAGTATAAATGTATGTGACAATCGCGATTAAGATGGCATTGGATTTTCAATTTAATTTACTTTAAAAATTGGCATATCTAAGAAATTTAGAAAAATTTTATAAACTAGTAAAAATTGAAAAGTTCTCGTCCCAACTAAGTACGTAATAACTTCCCTTTTTTTCTTTATTTACTTTTTTCGTTACTTACCAAGCATTGCTCAGTTATGGCACAAGGCCAGAAGCAGGAATTGTTTAGGTCTTGTATATCAGCACTTCTCAAACTATCTGATTTGGCATACCGTCAGGACTTTATACCCGTGTGCAATGAACCGGTGCCATATTTGTGACATAAAGTAAAGTAGAGTTGTCAACCTTAGTCGTGGGTGACCCTAAGGATCCCGTTTCAATAGCTACTGCACCGAGGTGCAGAGGAGGGTGCCACTCCTTTCCCTGGATTACCACACTTTACCCTTGATCCGTACCTTATAATGATGAATGTTAAGCAAGGAGGCATCAAGTACCATTTTTTGAGTCTTTGGTATGACTCTAGGTGATATTGAACCCCAGTCTCCCGGGCCATTGGCGAACACTTTACCCACTAGAACAATGGACAGAGAGAGAGAGAGAGAGAGAGAGAGAGAGAGAGAGAAGGGGGTAAATTTTAAATAAAATCCAAAGGAATAAGAAAAGTTAGCTAATACGGAAAATGAAATTGTCATGTTTCACTAGAGGGATAGCCTCATCAGAAATATTAAATCTTACTTCTTTTTTTTTTTTTAATAAAATTTAATTTCTGATGAACTTATACTGAAACACATAAATTTGATTTTCTGTATCGTCTTTTCTCGTGCTCATAGATTTAATTTCAAAGTCTACCAATATATATATATATATATATATATATATATAAAGTAAAGTTGACAACTGTAGTCGAGGGCGACCCGAAGGCTCCCTTTTCATTAACTACTACGCCGAGGTGTAGGGGAGGGTGCTACTCCTTTCCCTGGATTGCTCCACTTTACTCTTGATCCATACCTTATAATGCTGAGTGATAAGCAAGAAGATATCTCGTGCTATTTTTGAGTGGTTGGTATGACTCGACGTGGGATTGAACCCGGATACTATTATTTTATTCATGATCAATATTTTGTTACTTTAATTAATGGCATATCAAACTTCGTGGCTTATTTAATGCCAAAGTCATCCTTGTAGAAGAATATTTGCAGTACTAGTTAACCCATAGCTGAGAGATAAGGGAGTTCGTGCCTTTTCCAAGAGTATTTGTCCAAAAGTGAACGGAATAGCGTGACTGGAGTTCGAACAAGCTTGCTACAATATCATAGTTCAGCACGTTACCCAACATGTGACCAGCGCAGTCGGCTGGGGTTACAGAATACACTGACTGCATCTATGCAGAGGGGTAACACCACCCGACCCAGTGAATGTCCTGTATATGACACTAAACAATCTGATAGTGAGGCTTCAGTTTTGGAGCTCTGGAATGTGGAGTACTCCTTCATTGCCATTGCTTCCTGGTCCACTTTGACCCGATGTGGTAACACCTGACAGGCTCTTATCTATGGGTCTAAGAGAACTGTTTAACCATTTAACTGTGTGCAAACAAATGACTGATATTAAATTGAATTGTTAGTATTACATATGAATACTAGAAACCATTAAACTTGGTGCAAACAAATGATTCGCCATACTAATATTAAATATTAGTGTCAGAAAACGATACTTCATGTCCAAATTTTAAAAAGATTATTTTAGAACTTATTTATCAATGAAATAAGTGGCTTTTCTCTAGATTTTCGGGTTTTTTTCTCTTTCTATGATCATTCAAGATATTTTTGGTTAGGTATCTTTTTTCTGTCAGGATAAAGTTAGAAGACAATAATTTTTTCGATTACACCTTGAAATTTATGCAATGACACTTCAGTTGCTGGTCATATCCAATTATTAAAATTTTATTTTGATGCATATTTATTTTATCAATGAAATAAATGGCTTTTCTCTTGATTTTCGGATTTTTTCTCTTTCTGTGATCATTCAATGTATTGTTGGAAGGTGTCTTTTTTCTGTCAGGAAAAAGTTTAAAAGACTATAATTTTTTCGATTACACCTTGAAACTTATGCAATGACACTTCAGTTGCTGGTAATATCCAATTATTAAAATTTTATTTTTAATACATATTTTTTTTATCAATGAAATAAATGGCTTTTAAAGCCGAATCAGATGGGGTTGTAAATACACAAACTGCATCTCTGCATCGGGGTAAGACCCCGCCCCCGCCATCGAAGGTTCTGTATATGACACTAAGCAATCTGATGGTGAGACATCAGTCCTGGCGCTTTGGGTAACGTAGAGTACTCCTTCAATGCCCCTCAATGCTGGAGTTTTGGGGAATTCGGAGCACTCTTTTCATTGCGATCTGGTCCAGAGCGGTAGCACCTGATAGGGTCCTGTCTATAGATTAAATAGAACAAAGTTGTGTACTTACGCTAATCTGAACTGCTTGAAATAGAATTGTTTTGACATGTAAACTGCGTACTTATACTAAACTGAATTGTCTGAAATAGAACTATTTTGACATGTAAACTGTGTGTAAATAAATATATACTCCTGTAAAACTGAATTGTTTAATTAAACTGAATAGCTTGAAATAGAAATGTTTTTTCCCAATGAAACTGTGAACTCATGCTAAACTGAATTGTTTGAAACAGAACTGATTATTTATACAAAATGAATTTGGCATTAAATAACCTACAAAGGTTGATATGCCATAAAACCCAACCAAACAGCCAACCAACAATCTTCATTGCCATTACTCCCAGGTCCACTCAATCGGTCAAATAGAAATATCTAATTATTTTCTATACTTGAAACTTTTTTTTTTATCTGTGTGCAAACAAACGACTGTTGGTTGGTTGGTTGGTTGGTTGGTTGGGTTTATGGCATATCAACCTTTGTAGGTTATTTGACGCCAAATCCTTTTTTAAATAATCAGTTCTATGTCAAACAATTCAGTTTAGCATGAGTACACAGTTTCATAGTCAAAAACATTTCTATTTCAAGCTATTCAGTTTATTCAAACAGTTCTAATTCAGATAATTCAGTTTAGTATAAGTACAGGTTTTGTTTACACACAGTTAAATGTCAAAACAGTTCTATATAAAACAATTCAGTTTCGTGCAAGTACAGTTTAAATGTCAAAAACAGTTCCTTTTCAAACAATTCAGTTTAGCATAAGCAGTTTAAATATAAGTACAGTTTAATTGTCAAAAACATTTCTATTTCAAGCTATTCAGTTTAGTCACACAGTTCTAATTCAAACAATTCAGTTTAGCATAAGTATGCAGTTTAGTTCTATTTAACCCAAAGATAGAGCCCTATCAGGTGCTACTATTCCGGCCCTGAGTGGACCTGAGACCAATGGCAATGAAGGGTTGCTCCGCATTCCCCAAAGCTCCAGCATTACTGGAACTTGACCATCAGATTGTTTAGTCTCATATCCAGGACACTCGTTGTAGGGTAGGGGGGAGTTTTTACCCTCTGCAGAGGTGCAGTCAGTGTATTCTAGAGCCCCAGCTGACTAGGCAAAACGACAGTCGTTAAACTGAACTACTTGTATGACACAGCGATAATTGAAATCCATTAATTGTATGCAAATGAATGAATAATCTTCAGTAGAATCGTTAGTGTTAGATAGGAATACTTGAAACTATTTAACTGAGTGGAAACAAATGACTTATATTTAATAAAATTATTAGTGTTGGATAACAATACTTGAAATGTTATATTTTGACCTTCGACCCGGCCCAAAAATACTATTCCAAGGTGATGCACCGGAAGGAAGTGACACATTCCAATGGCCAGTAATCGAAAGAGTTCGCGTGGGTGGATTAAGGCTTATAATATGGGACAAGATGAAGGTCCCACGGTGCCACTACAGTGATGCACCGGAAGAGAGTAACCTCTGAACTGCATGACAGTTATTTCCGCTTGATGACGATTAAACATCCGATTTCACAGATCCAGTGGGCGATCATGTGGGCGTTGAATTATTATTTAACTCAGTTGAGTTTGGGGTGCCAAAGCAGTTGCCAGTAGAATTCCAGACAGCTAGAGACTAGATATGGTAGGGAAAGCCACACCCGACCGAGGAGGCCCTCGGAAACCCCCGATGGAGTTTGGGGTCCAGAGAAGATGCCGATAAGATGCCATAAAGAAAGACTTCCACCAGCAGAGTGAGCCCTGGGCCTCCGGTTGAACATCAAGAGAACAAGAAAGACACAACGTGACGGTCATAAGTAGTGGAGGTCAAAATATGAAGTTTATGTTCGGTCTCCAGCACCCTCTCACATGCAAACCATTGAACAACCCTTTCGAACCCTTGCAATAAAGTGAGAGGTAAATGTAATTGTAAAAAGGTCTTCTTGCGTCTTTCTTCATGCGTCGTTTATTCATGCGTCTGTCTTTGATATTGTGTCGTTGTGATGCTGAATGATGATGTAGATGACTATATAACAGAAACCATTAAACTGTACGCAAACAAATAATCTCTGACTTGTTTAAAAATAATGTCACCTTTAAACTATTCGTTTACAAATCATATAAATCTATCATCTCGGATAGTGTAATGGATAGTTAGCTAGTACCAGCAAACAATCACGAGTGAGTTCGATTCTCGTTGGTTACCCCATTTATACACCCTAGTGCCACATCAAAGCAAAAAGCTTTCTAAATTACTATTTTATATTTTTAAACTCCCAGATAATTGGCATAATGGTTAGAGTGTTCGCCAATGGTCCGGGGGACCTGGGTTCAATCCCAGGTCGAGTCATACCAAAGACTTTAAAAATGGTACTTGATGCCTCCTTGCTTAACATTCAGCATTATTAGGTACGGATAAAGAGTAAA
>CAUZXS010002326.1:25000-27500 GCA_963585895.1 Sepioteuthis lessoniana | reverse complement strand
AGAAGGAAAGGCCGGGAAACCGCACTTAGCCAGTGTAGTGTCTGGATGAGTGGGGAACTGTGTATTGGACTATACGCACCGCTTGTGTCTGCTAACACAGGGCCAGCCCTCGTCGACATGCTCAAGGTAAGGGGATTTTGAAAGCGAACAAAAAAAAAAAAAAAAAAAAGGAAAAAGAAAAAAAAAGAAAAAGATTGTGTACATTATATGCATTTAAAAAAAAAAGAACGTTTGAAAACTCAATTTCTACTTTCAGTTTTACTTTGGCTTTCATACTATTCTTTAAAGAATTTTAACGTTTTAAAGTTATCAATATATTTTTTTAAAAAATCATTATATACAATACAATATAGTTTCATCGTGAACGTCTCCTTCGCTAGCGATGTTTTATTTAGTGGGAAATTTTACGAATAGTTTGATTTTTCCATTGAATAAACTGTTGTTTCAGTTTTTTATTTATTTACTTTGTTTTTCTCAGGGTCATTTCTTTGCCCCCAAAATCTTTATCCTATAAGAAATTTTACGGACGAATTAATATTTACGTTAAATAAACTGGTTTATTTATTTATTCATTCATTTTTTTTTTTTACAAAGTTATCGATTCCTTACGAATGAAACTTCACTATAAATTTAAGATATTTTTATTTTACGTTACGAAAACTGGTCTATCTTATTTATTTTTATTCATCGTTGTCTCTACTAAGAAGAAAACCATATTTCATTAGAATTTTTATTTACGATAAATCATTTTATAATTTAACAAACTGGTCTATTTTTAAAAACGTATCTCTGACCAAAGACGTCTTATATATATTATACTTGAAATTTTAATATTTTACATTACATAAACTGGATTAACTATATATATATATATATATATATATATATATATATATATATATATATATATATATGCATGTGTATATATATATATATATATATGCATGTGTATATATATATATATATATATATATGCATGTGTATATATGTATATGTATATATATATATATATATATATATATATATATATATATATATATATATATGTATGTATGTATGTATGTATGTGATTGTTGCCGCTCTTACTCTTATTCGAAATCTTACATACAATTTAATTTCTTTTTACTCAAAACAAACATTTTTTTTTGTTGTTTATTTTGATTTTGTTTTCTTTCTTTCTTTCTTTCTTTCTTTCTTTCTTTCTTTCTTTCTTTCTTTTATAACATTGTCTCTATCAAAAATTTTAAAACGTACTTCATTTTATGTCGATCTTATTTTTATTTTTATCTTTAATTTTTTTCTATGAAAACATTATTTTTTGGCTTACGTACTAGAAACTAAAGTTGGCCTCGGGTGGTGTAATGGTTAACAAGCTAGTAGTAGCAAAACTTCACGAGTGAGTTTAAGTCTCATTTGGTGCCCCTTTAATACGGCCTTGTGCCACATCTAAGCAAAAAAGCCTAGTAAATCACTTGAAACTAAAATTAACCCTTCTGTGTTTTCAATAATAACTTGTATCAACAAATGTACTAGGCATAAGTAAATGTCAACTAATTTCAGATAGTTTTTTTTAGAACCATTTGAAATCTCGGATAGATATATTTAGAAACAGTTTTTTTTTTTTAGAACTATTTAAAATCTCATACTGATATATACAGAAACAGTTTTTCAACGCAAGCGTTATTAATTCTAATTTAATCGAACCATTTTCTTTCCGACATATTTCTTCTTGCTTTTTCTTTTTTTTTCTTTTTTTTTTTTAACCTTACTTTCTTCTTTATTTTAATCCAACACTAGTTTACGAACGCGGCAAATATAACTTAAATTTTAAGAAATCATCTTTATAATAATAAGGACTCTTGTGTACAGCCTGAAAATTAATAAAATCCTAGTTTACTCACGCGGGTCATGTAACTGAATTTTGATTAAACTATCTGAATTTTGAATACTATTAAATCTATCAGGCCCTTTATAAGTCGAAGAAACAGCATAAAAATTATTAAATAAAATATATAATAATAATATAAATAAACTAAATATTAATAAAAAATATCTGAATTATGCATAATGTAACGCGTTTCTAACTTATTATATGATTAGTGCATTTAAATTTAAAAAAAAACTGTTTAAAAATCATCCAGTTAAATCACACAGGAAATATAGTAAAATTTGAATTAAATTGCATATATTCTAAGGACTTTGAATATATTGAATACGGCATAATTTTTTTTAAAAATTGTAGTTTACAAAAGCTGCAAATAAAATCAGCTTTTAATTAAACTCATGAATTTTTAATTTCTAATTTATTAAATTTATTTTGATAGATAATTGCAATCAATTTTAAGTTTGTTAGTTAATGTGAGAAATAAAATAAACACGAAGAAAGTCCCCCTCACCGCCAAAACCCTAATCAAACATTTTCTCTTTCTACACCCAACACGAAAAAATAAAACAAAACAAAATAAAACAACACACACACGAGAAAAAAAAAAAAAGAAAA
>CAUZXS010002326.1:15000-17500 GCA_963585895.1 Sepioteuthis lessoniana | reverse complement strand
ATTAAAATTCATATAAGTCTATTCCTTGAATTTTTTAAACAATTTTCGAGCAATCGTTGTGCCTATAAATAATAACAATTATCATTTGTGGATATTGTTATACCAATTGTAGCTGGAACCCTCGGAACGATCCCCACAGGCCGGGAAAATTGATAGAAAGAATGGGACTCCCGTGAAAGACCACCAATTAAAACTGGCATGAAAATCCCACTTATTATTATTAGAGTTTTTCACACCAGCGTTAGCTGATGGTCTTTCACTGGAGTTTTGTGACAGCATGTCTCCTCAAGTCTCCAGGACTCTTCTCAGTATTCTAGCGTTTCTCAATAATGTAGTAGTTTAGATGGTCTCCACTCGTCCGCCACCTTCCAAGTCCTCCAGTCCCTTTAGTAATCCTTTAGTTACTGTTCCAAACGCACCAATTACAATTGGTATAATTGTCACCTGCATGTTCCATATTTTTTTCAATTCCCTACCAAGGTCCAGGTACTTATCCTTCTTTTCACATTCTTTCAGTTTTATTCTGTGGTCAGCCGGGACAGTAAAGTTGACAATTTTGCAAGTTATCTTCTTTTTTTTTTGTTGATTAATATTAGGTCTGGTCTAGATTAAATGATCCGTGTGTATGTCAAAGTCCCATAGGAGTTTATATGGGCTACTTTTTTGGACAGGAGCTGGTTTGTGCATATACCATTTGTTCGTATGGTCAAATTTAAATTTCTTGCACATCTCTTGCCGACCCAGTTGTGTCTAGTCTTATTATTATTATTATTATTATCATTATTATTATTATTATTGTTGTTGTTGTTGTTGTTGTTATACACTTCACGAGATTTTCACTCCCGCTAACACTGGTTGTTTTTCGCTGGAGTCTGAGTGACAGCAAGTCTCCTTAGGTCTCCAGGACTCTTCTCAGTATTCTGGCCGATCTCGACAATGCTGTAGTCTAGATGGTCTCGATTCTTCCTCTGATTTCCAATTCCACCAGTTTCCGTTCCAATCCTTTCTAGAACGTGCCAAGTACGCCAAATATAATAGGTACCCCCGTCACCCTCATGTTTCACATTTTTTTAGTACTCTGGCTATTTGTCTACCTTTT
The DNA here is from genome assembly GCA_963585895.1 of Sepioteuthis lessoniana. Lineage (NCBI taxonomy): Eukaryota > Metazoa > Mollusca > Cephalopoda > Myopsida > Loliginidae > Sepioteuthis > Sepioteuthis lessoniana. The sequence continues at coordinate 16,401 of CAUZXS010002326.1, read as the reverse complement.
CGCTTTCTTTTATTTCTACTCTGTTGTTCTCCATAGTACGGTACAATTTTGTACAGTTCCCAGAAGTTCACCATTTTCACCCACTCGAGTCTAGTCTTATACATCTTTTTATAGTAGTTTGTCGCTGCATTCGCGTATTATGTAATTAACCGTTTCATCTGAATCTTCACATACCCTATTCGTCATTCTGTTGTGTATTATCAATTTATTCATATATTTTTTGCGAGTTTTTCACACCAGCGTTAGCTGATGGTCTTTCACTGGAGTCTGAGTGACAGCAAGTCTCCTCAGATCCCCAGGACATTTCTCAGTATTCTGGCCGATTTAAGTGATGCTATAGTTTGGATGGTCTCGGCTCGTCCTCTGATCGCAAAATCTTCCAGCTCCTTTACAAAGCCTTTTAGACTGTTCCGAGCGCGCCATTTACAACTGGTATCACCGTCACCCTAATGTTCCATACCTTTCTTAGTTCTCTGGCCAAGTATTTGTAATTCTTTTCGATTTCTTTTATTTTCAATCTGTGGTCCGCCGAGACGGCAAAGTATTCCAAAGGACTATTCCTAATTTTTTTTTTTTTGCTAATTATCATTAGGTCTCCAGGACTCTCCTCAGTATGCTGCCCGATCTCAACTATACTGTAGTGTAGTCATCTTGCCGGGATTAGATAGCAATCTATTTATATCTCAAAACCCAAGAGAAATTTATGCGTCTCATTCTCTTGGACGGATTCTAGTTTGTGCATGTACCAATAGGTCAAGTTTAAATTCCTTGCACAATTCCAAGGGGATCACTTTTCCCACCCTGTCGTGTTTACCCATATATTCCCTTTGTGCTAGCTTGTTGCATTCGCTTATAATGGGATTATTATCATAATCACTTTACTCCTAGCGACTTTTTCACACCGTTTTTTTTTTAATGATACCGTATAATCTTTGTCCTCCAGGACTCTCCTCAGTATCCGAGATTTTTAGAAGTGCTATAGTCTGGATGATTTCAATCTTCTCCAACTTCCGGTTCATTCAGTCCCTATTTCAGCTTTTTCGGAAGTGCGATTGGTATCAATCTCTGCATGTTCCTCAGCTTTTTCAGTTATTATCATAATTATCATAAATATTTTATTATTATTTACTCACTAGACTTTTTCACATCAGTGTTAGCTTACAGTCTTTCACTTGAGTTCAAGTGACAGTATGTCTCCTCAAGTCTCCAGGACTCTTCTCAGTATTCTGGCCGTTCTCAATAATGTAGTAGTTTGGATGATCTCCACTCGTCCTCCAACTTCCAAGTCCTCCAGTCCCTTTAATAATCCTTCATTTACTGTACCGAAATCACCAATCACAATTCGTAAAATTATCACCTTTATTATTATTATTATTATTATTATTTTGATCAGTATTATTC
>CAUZXS010002326.1:5000-10000 GCA_963585895.1 Sepioteuthis lessoniana | reverse complement strand
AGTCAGACTTTTACAGGGCTAAAAGTTAAGTAATTCTATAACTGTAGCAGTAAGTACACTGTTACTGTGGTTAATTCTCACCGGGTGACAGATACTTTGGGACTTGTGCTAAAATATACCTAAATTAGTTAATAGAATACATATTTTTTCTTTGTTCTCGTTTTTTCGCGGCATTATAGATGTCTCTTTTAATAACGTTTTCCATTTTGTCGTTTTCGTTCAATGCCAAAATTTATCTATTACGCATATCTATCTATTTATCTATCTATCTATTGATAGATAGATAGATAGATCTCTGTGTGTGTGTGTGTGTGTGTGTGTGTGTTGTGTGTGTGAGAGAGAGAGAGAGAGAGAGAGAGAGAGAGACCGAGAGAGAGAGAGGAAGTAAGTGAGTGTTTTAGAATTGTTAGAATTTGTTATATAGTATAAATTGTCTTATATATATATATATATTATACACATTTTTTTGTAAATAATTCAATTTGATATATATATATATGTGTGTGTGTGTGTGTGTGTATTAAAATTTGTCACTTATGAATATCAAAGATGTCCGCTATATATATATATATATATATATATGTGTGTGTGTGTGTGTGTGTATCAGTTATTTTTGAAAATCAAAATTTATCTTTTTTTATTATATATATTAGAATTTGTCAGTTACATATATATATAACTGATAAATTCTAATATATATATATAAAACCGTTCAGGAATATATATATATATATATATATATATATATATATATATATATATATATATATATAGCCATCCATAGACTGTCTCGTTGTATCACAACTCTTCAGTGTGGCGAGACACGCAGAACGCTTTATACTGGAATCGAAACTCGCCAAACTTGACGCTAGACCTAGTATCTAACTGCTCAACCATTTCGGTGCCACACGTCAGCTCAAGAAAAAAAAATCATTTAGAGAAATATCAATTATATTATAGGTTATAAACAATCAAAAACTTCTTCAGTTTTCTATTGTTTTTGTTTGTTTATTTGTTTTGTTTTTTTGTTTTTGTTTTTTGTTTTTCGTAGGTGTTGTTTCTTTTGTTTTCGTTTTGTTCTTTACTCGACATTTCAACCGGTACACTCTCTTGGATTCTTCTGACGAAATATACACCCATCCATTTGGAAAGAAAACTCTGGAAAAAGACCCGAAAACAACTTCCATGTAAAAATTCTTTTTGATGCAATTTTTTTTAACGCTTCGACGAAAGAAAAAATACTGGATAAGAGTCTCTTCTCTTTATTGGGGGTGCGTACTCTACCCGATGAAGGCCGGGCAATGAACTGGTCAAAACGTCGTATAAACACCACTACTGCCACCACCACCACCACCAACAACAACAACAAGTTTTGGTGTAGGAAAACTCTTTGTCAGTTGGGATAATCTTTTGACCACAAATCGAAATATTACCACGCACTTGTGAAAAAAAAATTGACACCCATAAAAAAGTAAGCCATTTATATATAAGGTGTTGATTTATTTTCCTAAAATTTATTAATTCAAAATGAAGAATTGAAGTAATTTAGACGAAAAACAAATAGAAAAATTGATTGAAACAGTTTTCAAAGAAAAATTAATCATAATAATAATAATAATAATAATAATATTGTTGTTGTTATTATTGTTATTTTACTACTTTGAGAGTTTTTCACATCAGCATGTGCCGGTGTTCTTTCAGTGAAGTTTGAGTGACAGCAAGTCTTCTCAAGTCTCCAGGACTCTTCTCAGTATTCTGGCCCCTCTTGATAATGCAGTGGTTTGGATGGTCTCCACAAGTCCTGTTTTTTCCAAATCCTCCAGTCCCTTTACCCACCAATCCTTTGTTGACTGTACCAAGAACACATATTACAATGGGTATAAAACGCCACTTTCATGTTCCACAGTTTTTTCTGTTCCCTAGCAAGGTCCAGGTACTTATCCTTCTTTTCACATTCTTTCAGTTTACTCAGTGGTCAGCCGGGACAGCATAGTCCACAATTCTGCAAGTTCTCTTTTATTTATTTATTTTATTTGATTTTATTTATTTATTTATTTATTGTTGATAATTAAAAGATCTGGTCGTCTGGCCGAGATTAGGAGATCAGTTATTATTATTATTATTATTATTATTATTATTATTATTATTTAGAAGTTTTTCACACCAATATTAACATGCTCTTTCACTGAAGTCTGAGTGACAGCAAGTCTCCTCAAGTTTCCAGGGCGCTTTTCAATATACTGAGCGATCTCAATAAGGCTGTCGTATAGATGGTGTCCACTGACCCTCTGATTTCTTACTCTTCCAGCTCCCTTTCCTATCCTCTGGGGACCGTTCCCAGCGCGCCATTTACGCAATTGGTATCACTGTCACCCACAGCTTTCTTAGTTCCTCGGCAAGGTCCAAGTACCTTTCACTGTTTTTTTTTTGTTTTTTTTGTTGCTTTCTTTGATTTTCTATGTGTAGTCCTCTGGACGACAAAGTCCACAATACAAAAAGTTATCTTCTGGCTGTTGTTGTTGTTTATATTTACCAACCCTTCCGCTCGAGCACAATATGACACAAGGTCAATTTTTAAGCGGAGTTTAACATGTTTGAATTCAGAGTTTTCTTTTTCCTAGACTAGTTGCCTCACCAAGGCTGAAGAAATCAGTCTGCCCTACTATTTACCCATAGCTGAAGGGAGAGTAATTGGATTCACACCTTTCCCTCGGGTATTAGTGCTATGTGAAATGCAGTCAGTCACGTCCAGGATCTGAACTCGTGTCGCTGTGTCCATTTCCTACGACGATAACTATTTCACCACTATTATAGTTGTTGTTAAATAACACAATCTTCTGGATGGGATTAAGCGATTAATCTTCTGAATGGATTAAGGGATCTGTTTGAATCTCAAAATTTTTATTTTTTTATTATCATTATCATTATTATTATTATTAATCCTTTTCGTTTTTTTTTACACCAGCGTTAGCCGATGGTTTCTCACAGGTGTTTGAGCAACAGCAAGTCTCCAGGACTCTTCTCAGTATTCTGGCTGATCTAAAAAAATGCAGTAGTTTGGATAGTCTTCACTCGTCCTCTTATTTCTAAGTCCTCCAGTCCTTTTACCAATCCTTTTTTGACTGTACCGAGTGCACCAATTACAATTGGTACCACCGTCATTTTCATGTTTCACAGTTTTTTCAATCCCCTAGCAAGGTCCAGGTACTTATCTTTCTTCTCGCTTTCTTCCAATTTTACTCTGGGGTCAGCTGGGACAGTAAAGTCCACATATTATTTTATTAATCGAATAAAATACTCTCGAAGACTGTATTCAAATATAAACACGAAATCACGCTGAGCAATAATAGTTAACAAGTTTAGTCAACAGGCTACTACAAGCGAGTTCGATTCTCACTGGGTGCATTGTACAGGTGGGCTTGTGCCACAACTAAGGTTAGCAGAATAATTAATAAATACAGTTTTATTTTCTCTGAGTCAAAATACTGAATACTAAATTTTTTTAAAGAAATTCCCCCAAAATAATAAAATAAAAATTCCTAAAAAAAAAAAAAGAAGAAAGAAACTAAATAAATAAGACTTTAATATTCTCTATTCTTTCCTCAATTCATAATATTAAACAGTATAAAACAGTTATAGACCGTAAGATCCTAGTTTTATCACTCGTCGAATATCAATATGGTTTCGTTTATATTCTACAGTAAATCAACCTTTTATGCCAAAAACTGATACAAAACATCTTAGACACAGATGATTTAAAGCATTCCTTTTTAAGATTTATTCTTTTAAAAGTAAGTAAAGTAAAGTTAGCGACCATAGTCGAGGGTGACCCGAAGGCTCCCCTTTCGATAGCTACTACACCAAGGTGTAGGGGAGGGCGCTACTCCATTCCCTAGATTGCTCCACTTTACCCTTGAACCGTACCTTATAATGCTGAGTGTTAAGCAAGGTGGTATCAAGTTCCATTTTAAAGTCTTTGGTATGACTCGACCTGGGATTGAACCAGGTCTCCCGGGCCATTGGCGAACACTCTAACCGCTGGGCCAATGTCCCGGTTTTCTTTAAAATAGTTCCATTTGATCCATAGATGGGACCCTATTGTTTCAATTATTGGCCCAGCGGTTAGAGTGTTCGCCAATGGCCCGGGAGACCTGGGTTCAATCCCAGGTCGAGTCATACCAAAGACTTTAAAAATGGTACTTGATACCACCTTGCTTAACACTCAGCATTATAAGGTACGGTTCAAGGGTAAAGTGGAGCAATCCTGGGAATGGAGTAGCGCCCTCCCCTACACCTTGGTGTAGTAGCTATCGAAAAGGGAGCCTTCGGGTCACCCTCGACTATGGTCGCTAACTTTACTTTTTTATTCCTATCTAATAATAATAATAATAATAATAATAATAATATACAAATGGATCACCTAATCCCGGCCAGGAGACCAGACTTAATAATAATCAACAAAAAAAAAAAAAAAGAGAACTTGCAAAATAGTCGACTTTGCTGTCCTGGCAGACCACAGGATAAAACAGAAAGAATGTGAAAAAGAAGGATAAATACCTCGACCTTGCTTGGGAACTGAAAAAAACTGTGGAACATGCAGGTGACAATTATACCAATTGTAATTGGTGCGTTTGGAACAGTAACTAAGGGGTTACTAAAGAGACTAGAGGACTTAGAAGTTGGCGGGCGAGTGGAGATCATCCAAACGACAGCATTGCTGAGAACTGCCAGAATACTTAGAAGAGTCCTGGAGACTTTAGGAGACTTGCTGTCACTCAGACTTCAGTGAAAAACCACCGGCTATTGCTGATGTGAAAAGCTATAATAATGATAATAATAATAATAATTCTTAGTAATTTACAAAGCTCTTTGCTTCGATGTGGCACAGGCCGAATGAATGGGGCGCCTAATGAGACCAGAACTCACTCGTGTAGGTTTAATAATAATAATTAATATTCTTGGACACATTTATATCGTTTCGAGTATTCTTATCCAATATA
>CAUZXS010002325.1:12500-35434 GCA_963585895.1 Sepioteuthis lessoniana | reverse complement strand
TAGTCTGCCCTACTATTTACCGCAACTAGCTAGGAGGGAGAGTAACTCTGGATTCATACCTGTTAAATTCCGCTTAAAAAATTGACCTTGTGTCCTATCCTGCACGAGGGGAGGGGTTGGTAAATATGATAAGAGCAATGTGTTATATAGCAACTGTACTGTTCTTCAACAAGGGTGGGTTTTCTATTAAATTACATTCGAAGGTTCAAACGTCATTAAAAAAAAAAAACGCACACCAAACTATGAATAGATAGATGTAGAAAAATGAAATAATCCCAAATTTGATGAATTAATTATAAAAGTCGCCGTTGAACGTTTCGGTAATAATAACCTTCTTCAGGACTTTAAATTCACGAAAATTGTCGTTAAAATAGCTATGGATGTTTGATGAAATAGCAGGAGAAAAGAAAATGTTTATAAGATTTTTTTTTTCTTTACTTGATCATTATTCTGTAGAATTTAATATCCTTATTTAATTACACACACACACACACACACACACACATATATATATATATATATACGTGCGTGTGTGTATGTGTGTGTATGTTTGATTATATGATTAAGACATTTTCTGTAAGTCATTTTTTAGGATCTTTTCAAATTTCCTGACAAGTGCTTTGGTTTTAGGTTGGAGTTGGTAGATGAATAAAATCATATAGACAAAATATGTCTTTATCGTTTAATTAAACATGCTCAAATGAAGGACTGCTGCCCAACCTCACACACACACACACACACACAAACACACACACACACACACACACACATACATATATATATATATATATAAGTAAGTAAGTTGACCAGAAGGCTCCCTTTTCAATAGCTACTACACCAATGTGTAGGAGAGGGCGCTACACCTTTCCCTGGATTGTTCCACTTTACCCTTGATACGTACCTTATATTGCTGAGTGTTAAGCAAGGAGGTATCAAGTACCATTTTTAAAGTCTTTGGTATGACGCTACCTGGGATTGAACCCAGGTCTCCCGGACCATTGGCGAACACTCTACCCACTAGACCACTGAGCCAGTTTATATATATAAATACATATATCTGTATATAAATCTAAAAAAAAGATACGAAACTCTTCGTGGACGTATTCATTTAAGAACAAATATATATATATATATATATATATATATATATATATATTTAATCTGATGATAAATAGATAAAAACAGGGAGTCACTATATGCAGTTGACTTGGTGTCTACGCTCTCTTCACATTGGGCACTTCGGTTGATGTAATAGTAAGCAAACAAAACTAGCAAGACTAGCAAAACTAGCAAAACTTCTCTAGTGAGCTCGAGTCTCACTGGGTGCTCCATTAATAGGCTCTTGTGCCACGTCTAAACAGAAAGCTTTGTAAATTACGCTTTCCTGGTAGATATATATGATCTGTCATCGATTTTTAGCTCTTTTTTTTTAATAAATATAGCAAACTACATATATATATATATATATATATATATGTATTGTCATTCACAGACAGACTGTTTCGTTGTATTACAACACTTCAGTGTGGCTCGACACGCAGGATTCTTCATGGGAGAAATAAAAGTAATTCGTTCATAATAGGTAATTAATTTTTCTTTATATATATATATATTAAAAATTCCAACGTAGTCCGCTTGGTGGCCGGCAGGTCCGAAGCTTAGTCTAACGTAAAGTTGGAAGGGTTTCGATCCCGGCTTCGAGCGTCCTGCGTGTCTAGCCTCACTGAAGAGTTCTGGTAGAACGAAACAGTCTGTCTGTAGATGACAATATATATATATATATATATATATATATATATATATATATATATATATAAGACAATTTGAAAGATCAAATTGACATATTTGCATTAAAGGGATTTGCTTTTGGTTGATACTAAATATGTCAATCAAATTTTCGTTTGTCTCTCTTTCAGTTTTAATTTCAAACTGTACACACACATACACACACACACATATATATATATATATATATATATACATGCTATGAGTAATTTATTGATTTTATTTGTACGGAAATATAGGGCGCTGTATATTTTAAAGTAAATAAGAGATTAAATACCAGACTTATTTAATATATATCTTCATGAAATAATTAGTTTCGAGGAATTATAGTTTAAACTTAAATTTAATACGTTGAAAGATTTGTCTTCTCAATTACAGAGATATATCAATGACTAAATTTGTTTTATTGACTCAATCTTTATATATATATATATATATATATATATATATATATATATATATATTTCATTAAGAAGAAAAACATAAACCGGTCACATTCGGATTATAGATTTATTTCCATCCTGTTAGGTGTTTTTGATAAAATCAAAAAACACGAAAAAAAATTAACAGGACTTCTTCAGATCTTATGGATAAAATAAATCAGTATAGACACTATTCTGATTTATTTTATTTTAAGAAGTCCTGTTAATATTTTTTTCGTGTTTTTTGATTTAACAAAAACATATTACAGGATGGAAATAAATTTATAATCCTAATATGACCGGTTTGTTGTTTTTTCTTAATGAAATTATTGCTCTGTAATGTCTGTTACAATGAGCTCTTTACCAGGAAAATTTAAATGTTCAATTTTGAATGGTTTTCTTGTCCTGATGGGATTACTCCCAACTCCTGTTTAACTGGACCGAATAATACCTATATATATATATATATATATATATATATATATATATATATATATATATATATATATATAATGAGAGGCCACTTTTCTTACTTTTTTGTCGGATGAGTTTCCATACCCTATGAAATTTAATGTAACAGACTTTGACAATTTTCTGCTATATATATGGACTCTACTGCAGTGGCGTCGAATCTTTTTTTAATATAAACTTTTCCAATTTGCCTTCACACACACACACACACACACACACACACACACACACATATATATATATATATATATATATATATATATATATATATTAAATAGTCAAAAAATCTTTAAAAAATATTCTTGCATATTTTGAACAATTTCTTGAAAATATTTACTTTAATGTATGTGTCTGGATATGTATAATGTTTTATGACTTAATCTGGTTTCTTTTTTTATTCAATGCCATATCAAACTTAGTTGGTCATTTAATATATATATATATATATATATATATATATATATATATATGCGTGTGTGTGTATTTACCAAAATCATCCACAATGAGCAGGTTGTAAAACAAGATCAATTTCTTAAACCAGAATTGAATTCAGTGTTTTACTTCACCTAGACTGTTTGCCATACCAAACTTTAAGAGCCCTGTTTGTCCTGCTTCTATCAAATTAAGCTGGAGAGGGGGATAGTTGGATTCATGTCTTTCCCAATGTTCTTTGCGCAATGGGAAATGTAAATAGCCACGGCCAGTATTTGAACTCTCATCGCCGTATCAAATTCCAGCGACGATAACGATTGCAGTATCACATACATTCTTTCTCTGTCTTTCTGTCTCTCCGTACTCACTCACACACACACACACACACACACACACACACACACACACACACACACACACACACACACACATTTATACATGTATATATATATATATATATATATATATAAACCAAACGAGTAAAGGACGCACATTTTAAACCAAATTCACTCGTAATGGTTCTCCCTAATCATTACATCTCCTAAAGCCGATATATATATATATATATATATATATATATATATATATATATATATATATATCGACTAATTTACCTTGTGGATAGAGTCTTCTCCAAAGGCCCGGAACACCGTTTTTCAATCCCAGGTCGCGTCATACCAAAAACTATGAACATGGTACTTGATGCAGCCTTGCTTAACACGCCACATTATAATTTACGGATCAAGGGTAAAGTGAAACAATCCTGGAAAGGAAGTAATACCCTCTCCTATATCTCGGCATAGTAACTTATGAAAATGTCGCCTTCAGGTTACCCTTGACAACGGTTCCCAGCATTATATATATATATATATATATATATATATATATATATATATATATATTTAAATAGGTTGGTCCACGAAGATATTTGTATTTTTTTATTTATAAAAAAAAAAAATAATAAATTCAGAAAAACACAAATATCTTCGTAAACCTACCTATTTTAAAATATATTTTTATTCTTTCTTTGGACCTCCAACTTATATATATATATATATATATATATATATATATATATATATATATATATATATATCTCTATGATAAGTACATCTCAAAGGAAATTAAGTAAGATCATTTTCTTCTGAATCAGACCAACCAAGATTTTTTCATTTTCCGGGAAACATTTACCAAAAGAAAAAAAATTGATAATATGAAGTATTGTTCATTGTTATACTATTTTTTCTTAAAGATATTAGCTTGTATCTGTTCAAAAATAAACACGAGCCTCATATATTTCTACACTTTTCCAAAGTGATTACTGTAGAGTGTGTAAATAGATAGCATCTAACAATATTCGTTTTGATGGAAAAAAGTTCCACTAGTAATTATATAATCGTGGTACCATTTAATCCAAAAGCTGATAGGAATAGACATATCTAAAGGCAATACATATATATATATATATATATATATATATATATATCATGGTGTCCAGCTCATTGAACTAGTGGGTAGAATGTTCGCCAATGGCTCGAGAGACCAGGGTTCAATCCCAAGTCGAGTCATACCAAAGACTTAAAAAATGGTACTTGACACTTCCTTGCTTAACACTCAGCATTATAAGGTACGTATCAAGAGTAAACTGGAGCAATCCAGGGAAAGGAGTAGCGCCCTTCTCTATAACTCGATGTAGTAGCTATTGAAAAGGGAGCCTTCGGGTCACCTTTGACTGCGGTCGTTAAATTTACTATATACCCAAGTCTTCATATCGATCTCTCTCCCCTATACATATACATAGGCAATATATATATATATATATATATATATATATATACGCGTTCACAGTTGTATGCAAACACATACACAAGTATTCATAGAAAGGGTGTTCAGAAAGTATTACATCTTGTTGACTTTTACGTTTTTATTACAACGGATCGGGCTATGCAATGACACCACAGGAAAGAGCAATTTTCAGCTATAACGACGATGTTTTCGATAACAAGATTTTGGGGACTGAATTAGTTCTCACATCAGTTATCTCGTAGCACTGGTTGAAGATCAAGCGACAGCAAGTCTCTTCTCTGTTCCGGATCGCGTTTTGCACTTACTGTTTACTAGTGGTTGTTCAACAAAGACCAAGTGACAACAAGTCTCTTCTACCTCGTATTCTTTATTATCATTATTATTATTATTATACTCCTTTGAGAGTTTGAGTAACAGCAAGTTTTCTCAAATCCACAGGACTCTTCTCAGTATCATGGTGGATCTTCATAATGCTCTAGTCTGAATGGTCTCTACTTGTCCAATTATTCCCAAATCATGCAGTCCCTGTAACAATCCTTTGAGGATTGTTCCAAGTGCGCCAAATAGAAATGGTATCACTGTGACTTTCAGGTTTCATATATTTTCAGTTCTTTTGCAAGGTCTTGATATTTATTGCTCTTTTCGCTTTATTATTATAATTATTATTATTATTATTATTTATTTACCCATTAGAGTTTTTCACATCAGCGTTAGCTGATGGTCTTTCACTGGAGATTGAGTGACAGCAAGTCTCCTCAAGTCTCCAGGACTCTTCTCAGTATTCTGTCCGTTTTCAATAATGCTGTTGTTTGGATGGTCTCCACTCGGCTGCCAACTTCAAAATCCATTAGTTACCGTGTCAAACGCACCAATTACAATTGGTATAATTGTCACCTTCATGTTCCAAAGTTTTTTCAATTCCCTAGCAACATCGAGGTACTTATCCTTCTCTTCACATTATTTCAGTTTCATTCTGTGGCCAGCCGGAACGGCAAAGTCGACAATTTCGCAGATTTTATTATTTACTCCTTTAGAGTTTTTCACATCAGTGTTAGCTGATGGTTTCTCACTGGAGTTTGAGTGACAGCAAGTCTCCTCAAGTCTCCAGGACTCGTCTCAGGATTCTGGCCGTTCTTAACAATGCTGTCGTTTGGATAGTCTCTACCCGTCCGCCAACTTCCAAGTCCTCCAGGCCTTTTTATAATCCTTTAGTTATTGTACCTAACGCACCAATCACAATTGGCACAATCGTTACTTTCATGTTCCACAGTTTTTTTTTATTTCTCGAGCAAGGTCGAGGTACTTATCCTTCTTTACACTTTCCTTCAGATTTATTCTATGGTCCGCCAGGACAACAGAGTCGACAATTTTGCAGATTCTCTTTTTTTTTTTGTTGATTATTAAGAGGTCTGGTCTTCTGGCCGGAATTAGGTGATCCGTTTGTATATTAAAGTCCCATAGGAGTTTTATTATTATTATTATTATTATTATCATTTTACTCCTTTGAGAGTTTTTCACACGAGCGTTAGCTGATGGTTTCTCACTGGAGTTTGAGTGACAGTAAGTTTCATCAAATCACCAGGACTCTCCTCAGTATCCTGGTCGATCTTAATAATGCTGTAGTGTGGTTGTTCTCTTCTTGTCCTCTTATTTCTATGTCTTCCAGTCCCTTTACCAGTCCTTTGGTGACTGTACCGAGTGCGCCTATATTGGTATTACCGTCACTTTCATGTTCCATAGTTTTTTTTTTGGGGGGGGGTTCAGTGTCTGGGTATTTATCTCTCTTTTCGCTTTCTGTCAGTTTTACTTAGTGGTCAGCCGGAACGTCAAAGTCCACTATTCGGCAGGTTCTGTTTATTATTGTTATTGTTATTTACTCACTTCAGTTTTTCCCATCAGCGTTAGACTTTCACTGGAGTTTGAGTAACAGCAAGTCTCCTCAAGTCTCCAGGACTCTTCTCAGTATTCTGGCTGTTTTCAATAATGGTGTAGTTTGGATGGTCTTCACTCGTCCGCCAACTTCTAAGTCCTCCAGTCCTTTTCATAATCCTTTAGTTACTGTACCAAAAGCACCAATCATAATTATAACAATTGTCACCTGCATGTTCCGTAGTTTTTTCAATTCCTAGCAAAGTCCAGGTACTTATCCTTCTTTTCACATTCTTTATTATTATTATTATTATTATTATTATTATTATTATTATGTTTTCTTACCTGTAATACCACATGAATTTGGTGCGAGATCAAGTGCCTGCAAGTCTCCTCAGTTCACGAAGTATTCAAGTTAGTTTTAAGGATACTATTGACAGTATGGTTTCAATTGTTTCCCGTATTTCCAATTCCTCTGGTCTGTTCTGTAATATTCCTAGTATTCTGAAAATCATCGGTGCAACTGTCAGCTCTTCAATAATTTCATATAGGTTACCTGTTGTTCAACTTAGTTTGATTTCTGTTATCTAACAACTAAAGAAGTCATTCTCATGTGAGCTTCCTGACCCGGAGTCGTAGTACCAGTTAGGGTAACATCTATGGGTCAAATGGATCTGTTTAAAATTATTTGTATTTGATAGAAATACTTGAAACCATATTCATTCCTGTGAAAACAGTTACTTGGAGCGATAATTGTTTACAAAGGATTATTATTAGTTACTTGAAACAATATAACAGTGTGCAAACAAATGATTATTATTAAACAGAAATAATTACTTGAAGCCATAGAATTATTAGTGTTAGATAGGAATACTTGAAACCATAGAATTATTAGTATTAGATAGGATTACTTGAAACCGTATAATTTTGGGCAAATTAATGACTGTAATTATACAGTCATAATTACTTGAAACCATATGATTATTTGTATTAGATAGGAATACTTGAAACCATATAACTGTGTACAAACAAACGAACATTATTAAAAAGAAATAATTACTTGAAACCACCGAGTTTTTTTTTAATAGATAAGAATACTTGAAACCATACAACTGTTGGAGATTATTTCAATTAGATAGGAAAATTTGAATATATAGTTGTTTGCAAACGATTACTAATAGAAAATTATATAATTCTGCAAATTATGAGTACACCTTTCGATAACACCCCCTCTGATGTACTTTTTGGGGCCCTATTTAGTGGTCAAATAGATGAGACCCTATCGGTAAAAAAATTATTTTAATATGATGAGAACTCCTACGAAACGACACGATAATAATATTGATATAGAAATAAATATACAATAAACTTAATTATATAACTTCGAGGAATAAAATAACCCCTGCTGGGTTGACATGCCGTTAAAATCAATCGGTCGAATCACGGTCGTTTGATATTTCCTCACGATGTACGTAGTTCCGGAAAGGGCAGTCTTTTGCAGTACTCATTAGTGTTTTATTTTATTTTGTTTTATTTATTTATTTATTTATCTATTTATTTATTTATTTATTTTTCTTTTGTGTTTGTTTTTTAAACAATAATGTGGCTAGATTTTTATGAACAATTCTCAATATCAAGAATGATAGAAAAGGTACATCATATTTAGATTATTTCTTGACTCAAGATTATAAAACGTTTCATAGAAACTCGGATAAACGTTGTTTTTTTTTTTTTTTAAATATTTCTACGTTTTAATATCCTGTTGAAATAAATCCAAGAAAAGAATGAAAATACACATAGATAGACAGATAGATAGATAGATATTCGAATAGACATAGATAGATAGATAGATAGATAGATAGATAGGAACAGACCGAGATAGATAGATAGATAGATAGATAGATAGATAGATATTCGAATAGACATAGATAGATAGATAGATAGATAGGAACAGACCGAGATAGATAGATAGATAGATAGATAGATAGATAGATATTCGAATAGACATAGATAGATAGATAGATAGATAGATAGACCGAGCTCATGTCATATCTATCTATCTATCTATCTATCTATCTACGTCAATTTGTTCTTTTCTAACTGTTTATCTGTGAGTTTATTTTCATTCTTTTCTCTTTTTGAGCGTTGTAATTGAAAGTTGAAATATAAAGAAATTTGATAGATAGATAGATAGATAGTGAACAAACTGGGATAGATAGATAGATAGATAGATAGATAGATAGATAGATAGATAGTGAATAAACTGGGATAGATAGATAGATAGATAGATAGATAGATAGATAGATAGATAGATAGATTTGAATGGAATGAGATAGATAGATAGATAGATAGATAGATAGATAGATAGGTAATGAACAAACTGGGATAGATAGATAGATAGATAGATAGATAGATACTACATACACACATACATACATACATACATACATACGTACCTACCGACCTAGTTCATTTCATATCCATCTATCTATCTATCTATCTATTGATAGATAGATAGATAGATATGAATGAGCTGAGATAGATAGATAGATAGATAGATACATACATACATACATACATACATACATATGAACACATAGATAGATAGATAGATAGATAGATATGAATGAGCTGAGATAGATAGATAGATAGATAGATAGATAGATAGATAGATTTTAGCATGGTCTTCAGTTATGTATGTATGTATGTATGTATGTATGTATGAGATAGATAGATAGATAGATAGATACATACATACATACATATATGTATCATTTTTTTCTAAATCTTAAAGGAATTCAAAATAAAGTATATATATATATATATATATATATATATATATATATGTGTGTGTGTGTGTGTGCGTGTGTGTGTGTGTGTGTAAAACCGAGTGGGTAGAGTGTTCACCAATGGTCGGTAGACCTGGGTTCAATCCCAGGTCACGTCATAACAAAGACTTTAAAAATCGTACTTGATACCTCCTTGCTTAACACAGCATTTTAAAGTACGTATCAAGGTAAAATGGAGCAATCCAGGGAAAGGAATAGCGCCATCCCCTACACCTCGGTGTAGTAGCTATTGAAAAGGGAGCCTTCAGGTCGCCTTCGACTACGGTTGCCAATTTTATTTACTTATATATATATATGTGTGTGTGTGTGTGTGTGAAGGCACTAGTGGTGTAATTCTTATCATCGTTGAAGTTGGAAATGAATACAGCAAACTGAGTTCAAACCTAAGCTTTTCCCAGCTCGCTAATATTTTTTCAAATAGTTTCAACCCAACTACTCACCCGCAAGCTCCGCTTATAGAGCCGGGAAATTTGGGATTTTTAACCTTACCGACTGATCTCGAAAGAAAACTATGAATTCAATCTCCACATCAAAAATTGACCTTTTGACATATTCTGCTCGTGTTGAGAGGTTGATTAATAAACACACTCATACAAACACACACGCACACAGACTAACACATACACACACACACACACACACACACATATATATATATATATATATGTATATAATTACCCACCCCTCAGCTCGGGTAGGATATAACACAAGGTCAATTTTTAAGCGGAGTTTAACAGGTTTAAATTCAGAGTTTTCCTTCTCCTCCACTAGTTGCCTAACCAAGGCTGAAGAAACCAGTCTACCCTACTATTTACCCATAGCTGGAGGGAGAATAATTGGATACATACCTTTCCCAAGGGTATTTGTGCTATGTGAAATGCAATCACTCTCGTCCAGGATTTGAACTCGTGTCGCCTTATATGTATATATATATATATATGTTTGTATGAGCATGTAAGTGTATGCATTCGGTTCAAAATGGTCTTGAAAAAGAATATGCTTATTACATTTGATGAAAAACAAATTAATACCAATTGCTTGCGAGATTAACAAGCTCAAAGTATTATGACAGAAAGTCACCAAGAAATTCCTCTGTGTTTAAGATATCCTAATATATATATATATATATATATATATATATATATATATATATATATAGGAGGGTGCGTGTGTGTTCTAATGTATAAGGCAAATTATATACCTATGCTCGTAAAACAACACCTTAATTGATATATCATCTGTAATACTCTTATTTACCAAGTATCATCTATCTAGCTGATTTTAAATCACCATTTGAATATATATATATACATATATATATACGTATGTGTGTCCGTATAATATATGCCTGTGTCTCACTGTTATCATATATATATATATATATATATATATATATATATATATAATAACATAGAGACATAGGTATATAGTATACGGACACACATGCGTATATATATATATATATGTCTATAACATCAAGTCAGACTCAACGCACAAAGTACTCTGACTTTCTTTTTGCCATACGTCCCTACCGTCCATCGCTCCTAGCAGCTCCGCTAGACTGCATCAAGCGTCCAAACAGAAATGATATAAGTAAGTTCTTTTTTTTGGCCAACACTTGCGCCTCAATGCGAATGAGTTCATCCTTACCTCTTAAGCAATGCCCTCGCACGTTTAGTTCGTCTTAGTGGGATGTTTTGTGAGATGTGAGGTAAGTGGCCAGCCGCTAATATTAATTCAGTGAAAGAAATAGGTGTAGATTAAGAAAGTTTTAAGCGGACAGAGATAGACATGAAGATAGGTAGAAAAATAGATATTTTTCAGATGTTGATGTGATCTTAATAAATATTTAGCATTTTATTATTTATTTTTTTTATTTTTTTAACTCACAATTGAACTGCTTGATAATAAACGAAAAAATATCAATTGCCTGCGAGTTTCACTTGCTAAAATATCATGACATAATATATATATATATATATATATATATATATATATATATATAAATCAAGCATGTTCTGTTGAAGACTTGGCATTAAATGACCCACAGGGGTTGATATGCCGTTAAACAAAACTCAAACTCAAACTCTGTTGAAGACTATGGTGTATTTTCTTTTTAGGATCTTTTAGTGAAGACGTCCAACTCTTTATTTTCCCGATGTATGGTTTGAGGTGTTGAAGAAAATCCCTTATACTAGCCCAAGCGTTCTCAACAATTTCGCTGATTATCGTCAGGGGCTGTGTTGTTTTTTTATTTTTGTTTTGTTTTGTTTTTGTTTTTTTGCTATGAGTTTTTAAGTCTATTTGGAGTGTGTTTTTTTTACTATATATTTGGCTCATTCTGTTAGGATGGGTGGTGGTGTTTGTTATTGAATATTTTTAGTATATTAATACACTTTGGCGAAGGAATTATCGGCTGCCGCTAGCATTATGCAAAGCTCTTCGAACGAATTGAGCACTCTGATATCCGGTAAGGTATAAAATGTAAACAAACGAACGCTGCTGCTGCTGCTGCTGCCGTTGCTACATAATACCTCATAATTCCTTAGCCAACGTAGTACGCTTGTTGGCCGAGCGGTCAGATACTAAGTTTAACCAAAAGTTGGACGGGTTTCGATCCCAGCTTCCAGCGTCCTACGTGTCTAGTCACACTGAAGAGTTGTGATACAACGCAACAGTCTTTCTGTGAATGATAATACATATATATATATATATATATTAGTCTAGCGATTGCAGAGTTCGAAAAATTAAAAGTCAACAAGAGCTACTGACTCATCTGTGTGTAGGCTATCATAATATATATATATATATATATATATATAATCTTTTATAAGTAATATTTAAGGCAAAGTAAATACATATGCATACAAAACTACACCTAAATTAATATATCATTAATTATATGAAATTATATCTTTTTATTTTTTGTTGTCAATGGTCTGAGTGAATATTTTCAGCTTTTGAAATCATTTGATTACGTAGTGTAATATGTATTTGATTAGATGTCAACATTTAGATATTAGTTCGTTTCTTTTATTGACAGTTTTATCTGGTCGTTTAAATTTTGGGTTGATTATGATTGATTCTTCTTTTTTAAACATAGCGTATAATGTCTGGAGTTATTTTAATATGGGTATGGTTTTGAAATCCTATCTTTAGCCATCTTGAAATATATGTAAGGTTTTATATCTAGATATCTATCAATTCTCTTGTCTTCTCTTTACCTCTTTTTTTCCTGGTTTTTCTCTCTTCCTCTCTCTCTCTCTCACTCTCTCTCTCTCTCTTACTTTCTCTCACTTTTTATTCTCTTTTTCTCTCTCTTTCTGTCTGTCTGCCTGTCTCTCTCTCTCTCTCTCTCTCTCTTGTTCTTTTTTCTTTCTCTTTCTCTTTTTCTTTCTCTTTTTCTTTCTCTTTTTCCCTTTCTCCGTCTCTCCTTTTTTCTCTCTCTCTCTCTCTTTCTCTTTCTCTCTCTCACTTTCTCTCTCTCTCACTCTTTCTCTCTCCCATTCTCTGTTTCTCTCTCTTTCTCAATCTCTGCCTCTTTCTCTTTTTCTCTCTCTTTCTCTTTTTTTTTCGCTCTATTTCTCTCTCCCCTCCCTCTCTCACTCTTTATTTCTTCTCTCACCCATTTTCTCTTCTTCTCTCTTCCCCCCTCTCTCTTCCTTTTTCTCTCTTTCTCTTTCTCTCTCATTCCTTTCCTCTTTCCTTCCCTCTGTCTCCCGTTCTCTCTCTCTCTCTCTCTCTTTCCCTCTTCCTTTCCTTTCTCATTCTCTCTACCCCTTTCTCTCTCCTCCCCCCTCACTCTCTTACTTATATTTGCTGTAATTCATTAAACTCATTTTATATTAAGAGTATCTTATATCCGATGATTTTCAATTGCAGCCATATTTACTCTTTCGTTATTTTTCTGATTTCAGATTGATCCCTTTAATTTTCATATCATTTTATTTTTAAGACCCTTATTTGCATATAATTATTGCTTCTCTCATCTCTCTCTCTGTCTCTTTCTTCGAATTTTTTACTCCAACTCAAACTGGTCCAAGTGGCAGTAAGTGACTCTTGAATTCATCAAGTACTTCAGCCACTCTCGATAGCGCTGTGATTGGCCCAGCGGTTAGGGTGTTCGCCAATGGCCTGGGAGACCTGGGTTCAATCCCAGGTCGAGTCTTACCAAAGACTTTAAAAATGGAACTTGATACCACCTTGCTTAACACTCAGCATTATAAGGTACGGTTCAAGGGTAAAGTGGAGCAATCCTGGGAATGGAGTAGCGCCCTCCCCTACACCTTGGTGTAGTAGCTATCGAAAAGGGAGCCTTCGGGTCACCCTCGACTATGGTCGCTAACTTTACTTTACTTACATTCTATCTCAGATCACCAGTTCTCGCATTTTTTTTAAAGTTCTTCGAAATCGTCCAAAGAGCTCAAGCTGTGCTTCATCTCTCTTTCATATCCCATAATTCTATCAGCTCTCTAGCAGGGTCCAGGTATTTATTGAATTTTTCGCTTTCCTTTATTTTTACTCCATCATCTACCGGACGTTAGTTGATAGGTTTATTTTTTTCTTCTTGATTACAAAATAAGACTTTCTGTATTATTTATTTACTTATTAGTGTTTTCACTAGAGATTGAGTGACAGCAAGTCTCCTCAAGTCTCCAGGACTCTTCTCAGTATTATGGTCGTTTTCAATAATGCTGTTGTTTGGATGGTCTCCACTCGGCCACCAACTTCCAAATCCTCCAGGCCCTTTAATAATCTTTAAGTTACCGTGCCAAACGCATCAATTACAACTGGTATAATTCTCACTTGCATGTTCCGTAGTTTTTTCAATTCTCTAGCAAGGTTGAGGTACTTATCTCTCTTTTCACATTCTTTCAGTTTTATTCTGTAGTCAGCCGGGACAGCAAAATCGACAATTTAGCAGATTTTCTTTTTTTTTTTTTTTTTTTTTTGTTGATTATTATAATTTTACTCCGAGTAAGTTTTTCACGGCAGCGTTAGCTGATGGTTTTTCACTGGAGACTGAGTGATGTCAAGTCTACTGAAGTCTCCAGGACTCTTCTCAGTATTCTGGCCATTCTAAATAATGCTGTCGTTTGGATGGTCTCGATTCGTTCTTCAATTTCCAACTCTTCCGGCTCCCTTTGCAAGCCTTTAGGGATTGTTCCAAGTGCTCCAATTACAATTGGTATCATGTTCCCCAGCTATCTTAGTTTCTTAGAAGGTCCAAATACTTGTATCTATTCTTGCAAGTTTTTATACCAGTTTAAATTTGTGGTATCGTACTGAAATCTGAATGATAGCATGACTCCTTAGGTGTCCAGAACTTATCTCAGTATTATATCCGATTTTAACAATGGTGTACCGTGCATGGTTTCGCATCTTCCCTTGATTTCTAGTTCTTGTCCCCTTTCTTAGCTTTCGGGGAGTGTTCCAACTACGTCTTCTTCAACTGGTATTACCATCACCTGTATGTTCCACAACTTTTTCTTGCCCAATCGGCTGGGGCTGTAGAATACACTGACTGCACCTCTGCAGAGGGGTAAGACACCCCCCACCAAACAAGTGTCCTGGATATGACACTAAACAATCTGATCGTGAGGTTTCAGCAGTGCTGGAACTTTGGGAAATGCAGAGTACCCCTTTATTGCCATCGCTCCCAGGTCCACCCTGGCCCGGCGTGGTAGCACCTGATAGGGCCCTATCTATGGGTTAAATAGAACTAACAGCATACTTATGCTAAAAGGAATTGTTTGACTAAACTGAATAGCTTGAAATAGAAACGTTTTTGACAATTAAACCGTACATACATTTAAGCTGCATGCTCATGCTTAACTGAATGATTTGAAATAGAACTGTTTTTCGAGATTAAAACTGTATTTACACTTAACTGAATTGTTACATATAACTGCTTGAATAGTTTGAAATAGAAATGTTTTTGATAATTAAACTGTGTACTTATGCTAAACTGAACTGTTTTAAAAAGAACAGATTATTTACATAAAAATGGATTTGGCGTTAAATAACCTACAAATGTTGATGTGCCATCAAACCAATCCTTACAATGTTCTTACAACTTTTTTTCAGTTCACGAGCAAGGTCCAAGTATTTGTTTATCTTTTCGATTGCTTTCATTTTCAATCTGTGGTCTGCTGGAACAACAAAATCTTCTGATTGCCAAGATCTTCAAGTAAAGCCTGATCATCTGGCTGGGCCTAGGCGACCCGTCTTTATTTCAAAATCCTGGAGATTATTATAAAGATTTTTCTATGTAATAATATATATAGATATATAAATGAATAAAGCACGATAGATAATTAGCTGCTGTGTGAAATTAGAGGTTACTTTATTTGGTGGTAGATGACAGTACAAGCGGCGTTCCGTTTATTAGCATGGAAAATGAACCTGGTGAGTTGGGTTCAAATTCGGAACTTGGCTATTTACGATTGCAATGGTAGAAATCTATTCAGTACCGAGATGGGTAAAATTGTTGGGTAAACAGGACGCTTTTGTCTTGGTAGGGCACCCAGTCTAAAAGAAGAAGAACAAGAAGAAGAAGAACAACAACACCACCACCACCAACACCAACAACAACAACAAGATGACAATAATAATAACAACAAGAACAACAAGAACCAGATCTAGAAGAAGAAGAAGAAGAAGAAGAAGAAGAACAACAACAACAACAACAACAAGAACAAGAGGAAGAAGAACAAGAAGAAGAAGAAGAAGAACAACAACAACAAGATAACAATAATAATAACAACAAGAACAACAACAACAGCAAGATCTAGAAGAAGAAGAAGAAGAAGAAGAAGAAGAAAATAATGATAATAATAATAATAATAATAATAATAATAATAAGAAGAAGAAGAAGAAGAAGAAGAAGAAGAAGAAGAAGAAAATAAAAATAATGATAATAATAATAATTAGAAGTGGAAAAAGAAGAAGAAAAAGAAGAAGAAGGTTCGACTCCTTTGAGAAGAGACGGCCGAAATGAGAATAAAATTGTGAACACAACTTTTTCGTTTTTCCTTCTCTGATCGAAATAGAATGTTGCCAATTTAGTTATGACAGATCCAACAACTCAAAGTTCAACTGACACATCTCAGAGAAATCAAATGATTGTATTATTAAAAAAATATTTTTCAAATCCAATGACATTAACAACTTTGGTAACATACACACACACACACACACACACACACACACACACACACATACATCAAACGCTTTCAATGGTTGGACTTCGATTTATGTTGAAATTAAATAAAAAATAAGATCTATTTTTGTGACATTGTTTGCTATAGAGAAAGCCAATCGAAAACAATGTCAAAGATATAGATATTTTTTCGAAAGATGAAAGATAAGGATTCAATTTTTAGGCATCTGTTCTTTATGAAAATTTACTTTGAATTCACACCAGGGATCAATCTGCGGAGTTGGTTGGCTAGACATCCATCATGACGAATTGACCATCCTAGGTTTAATGGCCATGTCACGAACCTTCTCTTAGTCTCACAGTTAGTGATTAGATCCAGGAATGAGGACAGTTTTGTGTGTGTGTGTGTGAGTGTACGCGCGTGTCTGTGTGTGACAAAGTTTCACTCGTTTTTTCTTTTAATTTCATTCCAAAAGTTTGCTTAGTTCTATAAAAGATTTCATCACGATAATCAAACAAAGAAAATAAAAATGTGATCCAAAAAGTTCTAATGTGCAGCTCAACAGTTTGACCATCCTACATCCAAGTCACCTTGACAGTTTATATATATATATATATATATATATATATATATGTGTGTATATATATATATATATATATATATATATATATATAGCAGTGTTGGTTGTCACTAAATCACATGATGGGCATGTGTCGAACCAAGTGCAATATAATATGGAGAGTGCTCAATATCTAGGATACAGCAATTATATAATAATAATAAATGAATATATATTGTTGTTTTGCAAAATTCTCCATGAAACTCAGGGGTCGCAGTCTATATTTCATGAATATATATATATATATATATATATATATATTATTGTATTATATCAATTTCGAGGGCTACTGCAATGCGAAATAATTTTTAGGGTCTAATTTAATTTCAAAGTCAAAACTTCATCAGCGGAAACTTTTTTAAATACGTATATATATATATAAATATATATATATATCATGACGTGCCGCAAGCTCGGATCTCCCTAACTCTCTCTCGCAATTTGTCTCTGTCGTCCATCGCTCCGGGCTGGTCTTCCCAGGTACTTCCTGTATCAGTACAGAGCTGTTGTAGCTAGGTTCTAGCTGATCGTCCAATGCTTGCTCTTCTTTGTGAAGGGGTCCACAAGAATCCATCATTTGTGAGTTCATCCTTACTTCTCCAACAGTGTCCCGTTTGTCTTGTTCGTCTCGTTTGGATGGTTTTCGAGGTGGGTGGTAGGTGACAGTACAGCTGCTGTTTTATTGGGTGTGGTCTCCAGGACTTGTTCTATACAGCTTGTAGCATTCTTGTGTAATTGCCGCCAAACTTTTTCTCCATACGCTTAGTCAGCGGCCATGTGGTGCATCCTTTTATTAGTATTGATTCGACCGCTGCATTTTATTTTATCGGATATGTCTGAATTCCATATGATACATATATGAGTAATATGTCCATTGGTCTTAAGGAGAATAATTTAGAATAATGAATAGTACATTTTGCATAACTTTTAATTAAACATATTAAGACATTAAAATATTGTTTAAAATCTTTAAAAACAATCAATCCCCCAAAATATTTTTTTCACAAAAACTTTTTCTTCTTCTGATGACCTAAGGTCGAAGCAAGTTCCGAACAATCAAAAAATAAACACTATAAAAGTAATATTCCTAATTGTTTAATCAATTTTGTTCATTTATATATATATATATATATATATATATATATATATATGTATATATATATATATATATATTCGGCTGCCGCTCGCATAATGCAAAGCTCTTCGAACGATTTGAGCACACTGATATCCGGTAAGGTATAAAACGTAAATAAACGAACGCTGCTGCTGCTACATAATACCTTATAATTTCCTTGTCGACGGGGTACGCTCGTTGGCTGATCGGTCTGATACTAATTCTAACAGAAACTTGGGCGGGTTTCGATCTCACCTTCAAGCGTCCTACGTGTCTAGCCACCCTGAAGAGTTGTGATACAACAAAATAGTTTGCCTGTGGATGACTATATATATATATATATAAAGCGAATGAATAAATTGTTGCCACCACGTAATACAAGGCTCTTCAATTTTATTGAACACTTGGATGCCGTTAAGAGTATATATAAAAAAAATGTTATACATATACGCTAAAAATCCATTCTCTTACACTAAGTGTCCTCGCGGTAGAATATCCAACATGCGTAAGAGTCAGCCGCGTTTTGATCTAAGCTTTTGTTGTATCACAACTCTTCAGTGTGGCTACACCCACATTGAAGAGTTGTGATACAACGAAACAGTATGTCTGGGGTGAGCACTCTGGCGAAGAAATTGTCGGCCGCCGCTCGCGTAATGCAAAGCTCTTCGTAAGAATTGAGCACTCTGGTAGCCGATAAGGTATAAAAAATGTACACAAAGGCTGCTGCTGCTGCTGCTGTTGCTAAAATAAATACCTTAAAATTCCCTTAGCCAACGCTTGGTGACCGACAGGTCTGAAGCTTAGTCTAACGTAAAGTTGGACGGGTTTCGATCCCGGCTTCGAGCGTCCTGCGTGTCTAGCCACACTGAAGAGTTCTGATAGAACGAAACAGTCTGTCTGTGGATGACAATATATATATATATATATATATATATATATATATTATCACTATCACTTAGACATCATTCTTGTAAATATTAAAGTACTGGTTGATTAATTTCAGTTTATATATATATATATATATATATATATATATATATATATATATATACCGGGACATTGGCCCAGCGGTTAGAGTGTTCGCCAATGGCCCGGGAGACCTAAGACTTTAAAAATGGAACTTGATACCACCTTGCTTAACACTCAGCATTATAAGGTACGGTTCAAGGGTAAAGTGGAGCAATCCAGGGAATGGAGTAGCGCCCTCCCCTACACCTTGGTGTAGTAGCTATCGAAAAGGGAGCCTTCGGGTCACCCTCGACTATGGTCGACTATATATATATATATATATATATTATCACTATCACTTAGATATCATTCTTGTAAATATTAAAGTACTGGTTGATTAATTTCAGTTTATATATATATATATATATATATGGAGAAATAGTAGATTAGGTAAATCCCTTGCGAAAAAATTTATAGAAATGTAGAATAACCAAAACACGGAGAACAGATTCAAATGAATATTTCGTCTTTATTTAATCAAAGACGACTTCAGATTCTTACGAAGTTTTTCATGAAATAAAGACGAAATATTAATTTGAATCCATTCTCTGTCTTTGGTTTATAAACTTTTTTATTAATTTTTTCACACCACACGCACACGCACATACATACACACACACACACGCTCACACACATACGTACACACACACACACACACACATATATATATAATGCTCGACAATTTTTTTGGTACTTGGGCAATGTCCCTGAATTTCTTTTGAGAATTTTTCTCATTTTTTTCGTCTTTTTCTAGTTTTTTGTTGACACATACTAATCTACGATCAGGTAGTTTTTTTGTTTTTTTTTACAAATTAACATATGCAATCCTTTTATTCGCAGGGAACAGTCAGTCTGGTTCCTTATATTCCACATTATCTTATTTCTTGAAAAAAATTCCTAGTTTACACTGATTATATTTGTTCATATTGCCGAACCGAAATCTTTTGCACAATTACCAGTATATAACCGTTTCTACTCTGTCATATTATTTCTTTTTTCCTTCGATCCAACTTGTTACATTCACAAATGATTCGATTATTTTTGTTTGTTTTCATCAGAATTTGTCTTTGGTGGGATTTTGATATTAAATTATTTTTTCGTTTTAAGTTTTTTCGTACCGATATGAGGAACCAAATATTTGACAGTAGGTGGGGAGTGATCATCTTAAGTTAGGTTAAATTATTTTGATTAATGGTATATAAAACCTCGTGGGTTATTTAATGCCAAGTCATGTTTATGAATATATGTTTTTATATATAAATCAGACGCAAAAGAATTCAATTTGGTGATTCCGTAATAAATTTATTTAGGTTATAGATGGTACTGTGATTTCTTCAGATGGAAAAAAAAAAAAAACAGTTACATATATGATATAATGAAGAAACGTTTACATCGCTTCCTGCCAAAAGAGCATTTAGAAACTAAATTTTATTTTAAGAAATATAATTTTTAAGGTGGAAATATCACTATATATATTAACAAATAAAATGTTCATGCATTCTACTTTTAAAACCAATTACCTATAATTTAAGACATTTCTGAGTTTTAAAAACGGTGTGACACGATAAATTATATTAACCTCAATGTAAATTAAATAAAAAAATTATCATCATCATCATCATCATCATCATGTGGTGCCGCTAGCGCGGATATCCCTGACTCTTTCTCGCCGCTTCTCCCTATCGTTCATTGCCTCTGGCAGGTCTTCAGGGCTACATCCCGTATCCTCACTGAGCTGCTGTATGTATGTTCGAGCTGGTCGTCCTGCTTTTGCCCAGCTATATGAGGGGGTCCATAGGAGTACATCACTTATAAGCTCGTCCCTGCTTCTCCAGCACGGTCTTGCATGTCTGGTTCGTCTAACTTGGATAGTTTTCGTGATGGGAGGCAGGAAAAAATATTAATATGAATTAATTCCTAATTTTGATGATGCTACTGTAAATTTTAAAGATTTTAAATTATAATTATAATTACGATCAATATAAACATGTAGCTCAAACATAATAAGATTAGACAAAAAAGGATTATATATATATATATATATATATATATATATATATATATATATATATATATATATATATAATTTGCAACTGAACAGTTAGTCGGTAATTTTATTCTAAAATTATTTAGAGCGCATTTGTTTGGATACATAATAATGCTATTAAGTATTACAATTTATTGTTTGCACACAGTTAATTTCAAGTGACAAATAATTCCATCCAATGATGATAACGATCCCTAGTTAAAGATTGACCAAGACGTAGAATCCCAATGGTACTACGACTCACAGTGGACCTGAGAGTAATGGCAATGTAGGGGTACCCCTAATTACCCAAACTCTAATACTGGAGCTTCATTCACAGATCCTTGGCCTAATGAGCAGAGTGTCCGCCAATGGTCAAGGAGACCGGGGTCAATCCCAGGTCGTGTCATACCAAAGACTCAAAAATTATACTTGATACCGCCTTCTTAGCACTTAGCACTATAAGTTAATAATTAAGGGTAATATGGAGCAATCCAGGAAATGGAGTTGTGCCCTCCTCTACACCTTGGTGTAGTATCTATTGAAAAGGAAGCCTTCATGTCACCCTCGACAAAGGACGCCAAATTTACTTACTTAATCTGTTGCTAAATAACCCTGGAATCTATCCTCGTCCCAAGTGTATGCGAAGATTATGATGTATATAAGCCCCCCCCCAATTAAGCTTGGGGTGTCCTCGTAGTGTAATGGTTAAAGAACTAGACTGCAGAATCGTAGTAAACGAGTTCGAACTCAAGTCACGCTATTAAGTTCACTTTCGAGAAAATACCCTTCGGAAAGGTATGAACACCCTTATCCTCCCAGCTATGGGTTTAATAATGCCATTAATGTTCTTATACAAGGATGGTTTTGGCATTAAATAACCTGCAAAGGTCGATATGCGATTAAACAAAGAAATCTTAAATAGTATCACTACTGTTCTTCTACAAGGATTGCTTTGACATTAAATAACCCTCGAAGGTCGATATGCCATTAAACAAAGAAACCAAACCAATTAAGCTTCACTACAAGTGTTCGCCAATGGCCCGGGAGACCTGGGTTCAATCCCAGGTCGAGTCATACCAAAGACTTTAAAAATGGTACTTGATACCACCTTGCTTAACACTCAGCATTATAAGGTACGGTTCAAGGGTAAAGTGGAGCAATCCTGGGAATGGAGTAGCGCCCTCCCCTACACCTTGGTGTAGCAGCTATCGAAAAGGGAGCCTTCGGGTCACCCTCGACTATGGTCGACTAACAAGTGAAAGAATTCAGGTAAATTTTCCTGTTTATGCTTACTGTGATTAGGTTGTCAACTTATGTAAAGGCCGCGCAACCGATTCGAGAAAGTCTTGAAAGCTGTTGAATATTCT
>CAUZXS010002325.1:2500-7500 GCA_963585895.1 Sepioteuthis lessoniana | reverse complement strand
AGTTTTAATATTTTGCATCACTAACATCATCCCTCACAGTCCTGATGATGGTTCATTAGAACCGAAACGCTATAGCGTTGACTTAGTTTCTCAATAAATCTCTCCTCCTACTTGGATTAACTTGTTATCAATTTTACTTTATATATATATATATATATATATATATATATTGTGTCACCCACAGACAGACTGTTTCGTTCTATCAGAACTCTTCAGTGTAGCTAGACACGCAGGACGCTCGAAGCCGGGATATATATATATATATATATATATATATATATAGCCAACACCTCCACACGAGTAGGAAGAGGCACAAGATCAATTCTTTTAATGAAGTTTAACGGGTTTGAATTCAGTTTTCCTTTTCCTAAACTGGTTTCTTAACCAAGGTTAAAGGGCCCAGTCTGTCCTTCATTTTTACACATAGCGGAAAGGAGAATAATTGGATAAATATCTTTCCTTAGGGAATTAGCTTTATGTGAAATGCCAAAAACTTCGTAAGCATTTGGACACTACAAAAACCACCATATATCATTTTTTAATATATATGCGTTGCCGTTGTAGAAAATGGACACGGTGACTCGGGTTCAAATCCTCGATTAGGATGTTCTCATTTCACGTAGTACTGATACACTTGGCAAAAGTATGAAGTCAATTAACTCTTTCCAGCTATTTGTAAATTGTATGTCTGACATGGCTCATAAACCTCTGGCTGGCAACCAGTCTCGAAAAAGAAAAAAAAAACTGAATTTAATACATTAAAGTCTTACCCGTGCTTAGGGGTTGGTGTATATATATATATATATATATATACGTGTGTGCGTATATATGTATGCTTCTCCGCGTGAACTGAGCTCTCTAGAGGGGAATTGCCGGCGTTCACAAACGCAAAAAGGCAAGCTCTTCTGATGAACTGAGCACTCCGGCCGTCGATACACGTATATGTATATGTAAATTAATATATACTTATAAAAACTCCTTCGTTTAGGCTGAGAGGGGCGATAAATCGGGGTAAGAGAAATCCGATTCATGTAAAGTCAGCCTGGTTTCGACCCTAGCTTGTCTAGCAACGCGAGAGAGTTGTGATCCAACGAAATAGTCTGTGGATGATAATATATATATATATATATATATATATATATATATATATATATATATATATATATAATGGAAAAACGTGGACATTTGGGTCAGCGGTACTTGGTGGTTATCACTTTCTCGCCTGTAACAACATCAGAACAAGATGAGAAAGTTGCATTCACCAAGTACCGTCGACTCTGCGTCTACACTACTCTAACAGATATATATATATATATATATATATATATATATATATATATATATATATATATATACACTTCATAAATAGTTTTGTTAGGTCTTATGTGGTTTCTTGTTTAATGGCATTTCAAAGCAACCCTTGCTGGTTGGTGGGTTGATTGGTTGGTTGGTTGGTTGGTTGGTTGGATTTTTATGGCATATCAACCTTTGTATCGCTTAATCCATTTTTATTCCAGTTTTATTTTAAACAATTCAGTTTAGCATGAGTACACAGTTTAATTCTCAAAATCATTTCTTTTTCAAGCTAAACGATTAAATGAAACAGTTCTAATTCAAACTAGTAAGTTAAGAATAAGTACTCAGTTTCGATGTCAAAACAGTTCTATTTCAAACAGTTCAGTTTAGCATAAGTACACAGTTTAATTATCAAAAATATTTCTATTTCAAACTATTCAGTTTAGTCAAACAGTTCTAATTCAAAGTTCGGCATAAGTACGCAGTTTGATTCTATTTAAATCCATTTTTATACAGATAAACAGTTCTATTTCAAACAATTCAATTTAGCATGAGTATAGTTTAATTTTCAAAAACATTTCTATTTCGATCAATTCAGTTTTTTCAAACACTTCTAATTCAGCCAATTCAGTTTAGTATAACTATAGATTTTGTTTACACACAGTTCCATATTAAACAATTCCGTTTTGTGTAAATACGGTTTATATGTACTTACACTAAACGTTCCATTTCAAATAATTCAGTTTAGCATAAGCACACAGTTTAATTGTCAAAAACAATTCTATTTAAGGCTATTCGGTTTAGTCAAACAGTTCTAATTCAATCAATTCAGTTTAGCATAAGTATGCAGTTTAGTTCTATTTAACACCAAGATAGAGACCTATCAGATGCTACCACTCCGGGCCAGAGTGGACCTGGGAGTGATGGCAATGAAGGGGTGCTCCGGACACCCTAAAGCCCCAGATTCACGAGAACCTCACCAAAAGATTGTTTAGTGTTATATCTTGGGCACTTGTTGAGGCGGGGGTCTTACCCCTCAGCAGAGGTGCAATCGGTGTATTTTACAGCCCCAGAGAACAGTAGTGATATGATTTATCCCATAACTAGTGAAAGGGGTGTTCATACTTTTCTCGAATAATTAATTGTAAGCAATTCATTGTTATTAAATAGAAGTAATTACTTAACACCCTATAATTATTAGTATTAGATAAAAATACTTGAAAACAATAACAGCGCACACATTATTCATATTAGACAGAAATACTATACAACTATATGCAAATTATTTATATTAGATAGGAATACGTAATACCATAACACTATGGGCAAGTTCTTTGAATTTGGTAAGAATAACTGAAACCAAAGAACTGCGCACAAATCATTTCTATTAAATGGTATGATATAACTGCGTAATTTTTTGTATTAGATAGGAATACTTGATACCATATAACTCCGTACAAGTTAATTGTATTAAAGTTGGGTTTTTTTTTTTTTTTGTTGTTCCGTTGTAGGTTATTTAATGCCAAGCGATCCTTGTGAAAAAAAAACAAAAAAACAGCTGTGATGCTATTTAAAACATAGTTACAGGTGAGGAAAGGGAGGTTCGTACATTTTCGTGATTACACCGAAAGTGAATATTCTATTTACCAACCCCTCCGCTCGGGCAGGATATGACACAAGGTCAATTTTTAAGCGGAGTTTAACAGGTTTCAATTCAGAGTTTTCCTTCTCCTACACTAGTAGCCTCACCAAGGCTGAAGAACCTAGTCTGTCCTACTATTTACCCATAGCTGGAGGGAGAATAATTGGATTCATACCTTTCCCAAGGGTATTAGTGCTATGTGAAATGCAATCAGTCTCGTCGAGGATTTGAACTCGTGTCGCCGTGTTCATTTCCTACGACGATAACAATTACACCACGGGCACTTCCACCGAAAGTGAATATAATAGCGTGATTGGCGTTCGAACTCACTGCATGACTAATATTGCTACATATATAAGTGCGTGCGTATATATATATATATATTTATATACGAGGTGCATACGATAAGTTTCCAGACTTTTTTCGTACAGGCATTTAAAATTGCCGTACACTCTTGACAATTCCGTATGTTATAGCTATACATCTTATGAGATGACTGACCAATTTTTATGATTTCAGGTTCAAATGAACAGCTACAGCAGCAATTGGAATACACCCTACTAAATCCTGATTGTTACAGCCGGTGAATTTCAAAAATGAAATCAGACAATTTAAAAGAACGAAATGCAATAAAATTCTGTTTTAAACTTGGAAAAAATGCCACAGAAACGTATAGAATTCTTCAGACTGTTTTTCGACTATCTAGCATGAATCTAACATCAGTTTTTGAGAGGCGTAAGACACTCAAGGAAGGCAGGGAGTCTGTGAGAGATGATGAGAGGTGTGGCAGGAGCAAGGAAGTCAATACACCAGAGTTGATTCTCCAAAGGGTTAGGGTTAGGGTAACTATGTTGAGGTTTTAAGGGAGTTCAGGAAGAGATTCTGTCGGAAGAGGACAACACTCTTCAAATCGGGCCAGTGGCATTTCCAGCAGGAAATACACCAGTCCACAACTCCATCCTTGTCACAGACTATTTAACCAAGATGGGCATCAATGCAGTTCCTCACTCTCCCTATAGTCCAGACTTTGTACCCTGAAACTTTTGGTTATTCCCTAAGCTCAGAGGCTGTCTCTATGAGACAATTGAGAAGATGAAAGAGGCTGTTCCGAAGGTCATTGACACGCTCACACAAGAGGACTTCGATGGGATCTTCCAGATGTTGTTGGAACGGCACAATAAGTGTATTGCAGCCGGAGGATATTACTTCGAAAGGAACGAGAGTTTGATGTTTGTACTATCAATAAAAGTGCCGATACGAAAAAACTCTGGAAACTTATCGTATGAACCTAGTATACATACACACACACACACACACACACATATATATATATATATATGTGTGTGTGTGTGTGTGTGTGTGTGTGTGTGTGTGTGTGTGTGTGTGTGCTTTTTGACATTTCATATTTATTTCAGCCCAATCGACTTGGGCTGTAGAATACACTGACTGCATCTCTGCAGAGGAGTAAGACCCTACTCCAACGAGTGACATTAAACAATCTGATGGTAAGGCTTCAGTAATGCTGGAGTTTTAAGGAATGCGGAGTACTCCTTTCATTGCTATCACTCCCAGTTCCACTCTGACCCGGAATGTTAGCAGTTGATTGGGTCCTAACTTTGGGTCAAATAGAAATGCTCCACATTTAAACTGAGTGCAAATGAATTATTTATGCTAAAATGAACTGTTAGAAAAAGAACTGTTTTATCGTTTAACTGTATGTAAACAAGTGACTAATGTTTGATTAAATTGTTTGTGATACATAGCTATATTCGTAAGAATTTAACTTTGTTCTTGATAGAACTGTTTGATCCTTTAAATGAGTGTATCCACAAAAATATTTTTACAAATCAAATATCGATTATATATGTAAAAACAGAAATTAGATAACAAATAACGGTTGTTATGCAAAAAAAGGAAAAAAAAAGCAACACTCAAGTCTTCGTTATATGTACTGAGTATCGACAATTTAATCCAAAGACGAGTATCCAGTTTAAAAAAAGAAGTCACGGGTTCGACGTACAATAACCCTGACATTTTTGTTACGTTATAACTGTATATATAT
>CAUZXS010002324.1:162500-165000 GCA_963585895.1 Sepioteuthis lessoniana | reverse complement strand
CCCAGGTTGTGTCATACCAAAGACTTTAAAAATGGCACTTGATACTTCCTTGCTTAACACTTGGCAATATAAGGTACGTATCAAGGGTAAAGTGGAGCAATTCAGGGAAAGGAGTAGCACCCTCCTTACACCTCAATGTAATAGCTATTGAAAAGGGAGCCTTCTGGTCGCCCCCAACTATGGTTGCCAACTATATATATATATATATATATATATATAATTATTCATAAAGATTAGGAAAAATCAGTTGAGGAAAATAAACTTCAAGACACTTGCCATCCTCATGTCTCATCTTTTACTGTCTGTACGCTGACTATCCTATCCTCTTACTTTCTCTTTTTTTCCACCTTTTCTCGCTCATCTCTTTCTCTACTTCTTACTTTGTTTGTTATAATATTTATATAACAGTTAGGAGGAGATTCATTATTATCAAAGATCTTACCTCAGTTACCTCAGTTTTATTATTTTCTTTTCCTCATAAAGTTAGGTTTTGTTTTCACTTAAGAAAGATATATTATTACTTCTCTTTTATAAATCTAAATTGCCAACATCTTTTACTAAGTCTTGTTCTTTGGGACCATTTATAAGTAAAACTTATAAATTGTTTATTTCTTGTTTGACCTTTGAAAGAATGATTAAGATAAGAACCAATGAATGTATATGAATGAAACATTTCTGATATAACAAATATTTTTATAACAATTGGTGTTGATGCACTGAGTTCAGATCTGATACTTGTACTCCACCTTCAAATATCTCCAAGGTATTTGACAAGTTATAATGGGTTGCTTTACAATGTTTGCATATTGTGTAGTGTTTATTCTATCATTAAAGTCTTTTTGGCCAGAAGAATTGAGCAAGTTATCATCATTGGTCAGTCCTCTGAATTTCATGCAGGATTTCCCCAGGTCTTTATTCTTGATCCCACTCTTTTCCTGTTCTACATCAGTGACCCCTCACCTTTGAAATTTTTCCAAGGTTTATCATCGATATTTATTCTGATGATATAAAACTTTATGGTCATACCTCTGGGACACTCGCAGCAAAATGTTTATTGTCATTGGAAATGGGTTTGGCGAGCCAAGTTCAAATTCTGGTCGAGGCTGTTTGAATTACACTTTGTGCTAATACTCTTGGGAATGGTATAAATCCATATCTTTTCCTCCACCAGCTATGGGTTAATTGTAGGTCAGACTAGGCTCACTAAATTTAGTATTGTAAGCAGTCTAGGAAAAGGAAAACTCTGAATTCAAATCCAAGTAAACTGTTTAAAAATGATTTTGTGTTGCCTGATATAGTGGCTATCACTGTTGGAAATGAACCTGGCGAGCCAAGTTCAAAACCTGGATGAGGCTGTTTGTATTTCACTTTATGCTAATACCCTTTAGAATGGCATGAATCTACCTTTTCTCATTTCAGCTGTTGGTAAGTTGTAGAGTAAACTGGATTCTCTAGCCTTATTAAGGCAACCAATCCAGAAGGGAAGAGTCTTAATTCAAAACCTGAAGAGTGTTCTTTGGAAAAAAATTGTGGCACTATTCTTCTGTCATCAGCTCAACAAAAATGTGTTGTTAACAATATAAACAAATCACCAGTGTAATTAATTTACCAAGTTTTGTGTTAGTTAATAGTCATCATCAAATCAATGGATGAATATTTCATGAATGAACTATTTCTGGTATGGTGGTTAAAATATGATTTATATCTGAACACTTTTGCTTTTACAAGCTTGTGAATGTAAAGGCTTTTGTAAAGGTGTAGAATGAAACATTTGTTTAATTGTTATTCATCTGATGTAACTAATGTAACTAACTACCTATCTATGTTCATCCCGATGATTCAGCCTTATTGCAAGTGGGAAGATAGACAAAATTAAGTTAAACGAAAACCTCCCTCTTCATGCCTGTATGAATTTATTTTACAGTTCAACGACTGAACCAGGTTATGAAATTAAATTTAGAAACCCTATTCTCCTCCTGCTGATTTCACCGTGACACCTGCCCCAGCCTACTGCTTACTCATACTATTGAGGAGACGCTGCAGCACTATTAGATTTGTAACTAACAATTGCTTCATTTTTTTTTTGTTCCATAAAATTTAATTATACTTAAAAACAAACATGAATAAATCAAATTTTCATGGCCAGATATCATATTGATGCAGTAGAAGAAAGTGGAATGTAGTGACAGTCTATAAATAGTAATACTCAGTAACAGGTCCCAACAATTTCTTTTGGTGTAAATTTTCATATGCTTGATATTAAATTGAAAAATGTGCAATCTAGCTGTGAAGAAAAATGGTGTACTTATAGGAGAAGTACTTTCACAAAAAAAATATTATTTTTAAATTTTAAATGAGTGAATTTTATCTGCATGATTTATTTAATTCATTTTGTTGTACTTTGTGTGTGTGTGTATATATATATATATATATATATATATATATATATATATATATATATATAAATAAATGTATATTGACAGGTTATTGATTGTATGGA
>CAUZXS010002324.1:52500-157500 GCA_963585895.1 Sepioteuthis lessoniana | reverse complement strand
ATCTCCATTAATCTTTCCTTTTTTTAAAAAGTAATTGTGACTTGAAAAGGAAGGAAACTTTTTTCCCATAAACTTCAATAATCACAATCCTAAATCAACGACCCCCAAATTCAAGATCAAATTAATTTTTTTAACGGGAGCTGTAACTCTTTTTTACTAACACTAACTAGCCTGATTATACACTTACACACACACACACAAACATACACTACTGCGTGTAGATACATATATATATCACTAACTATTGTAGTTGATATCCCCTCCCTGATAATATATAACTAACAACCAATACTTACGTTTCTTTCTCCAACCCTATCTTTTTCCTGCTTATATATATCAGTTAGTGTTCTCTATGCTTGTTGAAAATATATACTTGTATAAAACAAAACAAAAACGAATTACACACATGTGAAATGATACAAGGTTCAATCTAAACGAAATGATTAATCATTAATGAAATCTCTCTCTCTCTCTCTCTCTCTCTCTCTCTCTCTCTCTCTCTCTCGTCGCCCCTGGCAGACTGTTCTTGTTCCTCAATACGTATTAAGTCTTAAGGCTGGAATGAAAATGCATGTGTCCACATCTAGGTATTCACGTTGCACACGGTAGAAAAAGGGGGAAGTGGACTTTGCTCTTGATTTACTTTTGTTTTTAAATAAAGAAAGAAGAAAGAATGAGTCATTAATTCGCAATGGACGAGTGATTGCATTTATTTCTCATTTTAGGGCTTAATAAGTCTAAATGGAAGTCACAAGGAGGAAAGATAAAAAAAAAATATAAATAAATAAATCCACACATGTCCTTCACTCACTCACGCTAGCCATATACGAGAAGGGTGTGCGCGCAAATCAAGTTAACAGTAGGAAAATGTTTATACTATTTTAGTTATTAGTTGATAGGTACGTATGAAAAGATCGAGGTAGATAGATAGGAACAGACCGAGAGAGAAACAAATCAGGATGGATAAATACGAACAGACCGTTATATATATACCAACAGATTGAAATAGATTGATAGAAACGAACAACTCGAGACATGAATTGATAGACAGATAAATAGATAGATTGATAGATCGATACAGATCGAGATACGAATTGACAGAGAGAGAGAGAGAGAGAAAGAGAGAGAGAGAGAGAGAGAGAGAGAGAGAGATGGATAGATACGAACAGAGATAGGTAGGTTGATAGATAAGAAATGACCGAAATATAGGTAGGTTGATAGATATGAAATGACCGAAATATAGGTAGGTTGATAGATAGGAAATGACCGAAATATAGGTAGGTTGATAGATAGGAAATGACCGAAATATAGGTAGGTTGATAGATAGGAAATGACCGAAATATAGGTAGGTTGATAGATAGGAAATGACCGAAATATAGGTAGGTTGATAGATACGAAGTGACCGAAATATAGGTAGGTTGATAGATACGAAGTGACCGAAATATAGGTAGGTTGATAGATAGGAAATGACCGAAATATAGGTAGGTTGATAGATACGAAATGACCGAAATATAGGTAGGTTGATAGATACGAAATGACCGAAATATAGGTAGGTTGATAGATACGAAATGACCGAAATATAGGTAGGTTGATAGATACGAAATGACCGAAATATAGGTAGGTTGATAGATATGAAATGACCGAAATATAGGTAGGTTGATAGATACGAAATGACCGAAATATAGGTAGGTTGATAGATACGAAGTGACCGAAATATAGGTAGGTTGATAGATAGGAAATGACCGAAATATAGGTAGGTTGATAGATAGGAAATGACCGAAATATAGGTAGGTTGATAGATAGGAAATGACCGAAATATAGGTAGGTTGATAGATAGGAAATGACCGAAATATAGGTAGGTTGATAGATAGGAAATGACCGAAATATAGGTAGGTTGATAGATAGGAAATGACCGAAATATAGGTAGGTTGATAGATAGGAAATGACCGAAATATAGGTAGGTTGATAGATAGGAAATGACCGAAATATAGGTAGGTTGATTGATACGAAATGACCGAAATATAGGTAGGTTGATAGTTACCAGCAAAAGGCGATAGAAAGATAAATACGAAGAAAATGGGAAAAATAAAAATAGTCAGATACGAAAAGATTGGGATAGATCCATAATGATACACACATGGTTCTGATTACAGTCAGGGGGAAAAAAAGGTGAAGAGAAAAATGTTTGGAAAAAGAAGGTGATCAAGTAAGTGTAAAGAGGGGGAGGGGAGCAGGTAAGTAAGTACACCAAAGGTACACAGCACATTTACTTTCATGTAGTGGAATATATAAGTATGTTCATGTATACAGACACACATACACAGTGAATGAACTTAAAAGACTACAAAGCACACATGTGTGTGTGTGTGTGTGTGTGTGTGATATATAGACATGCAATTTTACAACTACAAATCACAACCACCACCACCATTACTACTACTACTACTACTGAAATTAATGCAGTCAAGTCTTCGACTACGATTACCATCATCATCACTACTACTACGACTACTTCAACTAATAATGATAATGTAATTATTACCTACTCAACGTTGTACTTGTAAAAAAGAGAGTGAAGAGGGGAAAAAAGAAAAAGAAAGAAAAAAAACATGATCATCGGCCCAACTGCTTTGACTACAACAGCAATGACTGGTTATTTTTAATTACTCGGTTAAATAATGTTAAACTTAATGATAGATATTGTATAATAAGAAAATGTTTTACCACCATCATTACTTAATTTTATTATTATTATCATCATAATTATTATTATTATTATTTGTACCCATCATCCTTTTTCAGCTTTTACTGTTGATTATTATTATTATTATCATCATCATCATCGTTGTTGTTGTTGTAATGAAAGTCATCATCATAACGAAAAAGAAGGGATGTAATATTATTACATATCACTACTGCTACTGCTGTCATTACTTATATAAGCGGGAGAGAAAGAGAGTGAGAGTTAGCTAGGGCACAGGATGGAGCAGGTTATCCTGACCCAGGTTAAAATAACACCAGCTTCACATGGTATCAGCTCTTTTGCTTTTCTCAAAGAAATACGCTAATGTGTTAATTTTCTATGCGTATATAGGTTCGTATGTATAATATATCTGGATTGGCTAACTTGTGTGTGTGTGTGTGTGTGTGTGTGTGTGTGGATACGTGTGTTTTAAGGGGGAAAATAAATAGCAGCAGGGACTAAAAAAGAACGTTGAGAAGCATGCTTTTTTTTTCTTCTTTTCTTTTTAGTCGGGGGTGTCGATTCTCTAAAAGTACTGCAGGCTTAGTTGTTAAAAAAAGAACTCAAAGGATATTACTAGAAAAAAAAGGAATGGTTTAAAAAAAAAAAAGAAGGGGTGTATGGGGAAAGGAAGAATGAAGGAATTTGATTTTATAAAATGCTAATAATAAATAAATAGAATAGATTTTTGCGGTTTTTTACTATTAAAAAAGGTGGGGGGGGATATTCGTATAGGCTTTTTTTTTCTTTTTCTCCTCAGTCTTGTCAGCTTGTAAGAGAAGCGTGTATTTGACTGTCGCATATTATTTTTACATTTTCAAATCGGATTTTTATTTTATTTTAACTGACCGTTAAGGAAATGAAGTGATGTTTTCTGGATTTTTAATTTGTGACAGAGAACTTAAGATCTCAAGGCTTTCAGTCATCATTTATTCGAATTATATAAAGTATTACAGCTTTTAAAGGATATTAACAGATTCTCTTGGAAGAGAAATGATTTTATGTTTTTTGTTCTGGACCATCTCCACTCACCCTTTTTTTTTAAATGAAAAAAAAAAAAGGAAAACAAAAAGGAACAAAAAAAAACAAAAAAAAAAAAAACAATTTTAAGTCTTTAATTAACTCTAACTTAAATCCCTCTCGCAGAACAATAAAAAGTTGAATGTCAGAAAAGAGTAAAAAAAGATTTTTTTGGGCGAATTTTAAGTCTAAGTTATTTTTTTAAACGCGGAAATAAATCGTTTCTCTGAGTTCCCAACCTTTTCTTCGGGTAACTTATGTTAAAAAAAAATGAAAAGTTTTTATCATCGACTTTTTCTTTCGAAACTGACAAAAATCATCAATGACAATGAATAAAAAGTGTGTGTGTGTGTGTGTGTGTGTGTGTGTGTGAGAGAGACAGAGAGGCAGAGACTGTATGCGTGAGATGTGTGAGTGCAACCGTGATCGTCAAATACTCATTTTTATTTTATTTGTTCATTTTAATTTATTTCTACCTTTATTTTTACGATACTTTTAGTCTCCTACCGTGAATAAACTTTCTTCAAAGTTTTATCACAAACAACAAGTTTTCTTCTTTTTCTTCTACTTCTTCTTGACAATGGAAAATAGCGCGTTTTAAAAACACGTTATTTTTCCACAACTGAATGTATTCACTCATCCCCCACCTCCGAACCTTTACTGAGCTTTCTTTAGTCTGGCACAAGGTCACGAGCTATTTACAGTTTCTAATCTTGCTAAGC
The DNA here is from genome assembly GCA_963585895.1 of Sepioteuthis lessoniana. Taxonomy (NCBI): domain Eukaryota; kingdom Metazoa; phylum Mollusca; class Cephalopoda; order Myopsida; family Loliginidae; genus Sepioteuthis; species Sepioteuthis lessoniana. The sequence continues at coordinate 153,015 of CAUZXS010002324.1, read as the reverse complement.
GTCCAAGCGACCACTAATCGAAATACTGATCGATCAGGTTCATTGAAAGCAAACGCGTGCTTTCAGTGCGACTTGACCGTTTTTTTTTTCTTTCTCCGCACCTATTTCTAAAGTTAAACATTAGGGTCGTAATCTTCCCTGATTACAATCTCTATGCAGTCTTCTTCTTTACCTCCATATTTGTAACGACTAAGTTCATGAAACATGGAAGGAAACGTTTGTAGTTTTGTCCTTTCGTCGGAAAAAAAGGCTTTTACATACCAAACTAAGAAGCTTTATGGGGTAATATCGTAGTGTGTGTGTGTGTGTGTGTGTGTGTGTGTGTGTGTGTGCGCGCGCGTGTGAGTGAAAGAGAGATTGTATTACGTACACGTTTCAAGTTGGGGGGGGGGTACCTGCCTTTAAAATCAGCATTCGGGATCCTACTTTTTCTGGCAAAAAATTCGCAACGATCTACCTAGCCTACTAAAAAAATCCTTCAGGCTATTTCTTCTTCCGCTTAGTCGAGAGTACAAAATGACTGCAGAGGTGTGCGATAGGTGGAAGGAGGGGGGGAGATGATAGTCACGTGACCAAATACGCATTCCTTAACGATGGAATCGTAAAGTGTGTGTGTGTGTGTGGGGGGATTTGGGCGGAAGAAAAAAAAAACAGGTCTGTAATGCTTTTGATGGTTCAAAGAATTTTTCAGTTTTTCTATCCTTCTTTTCGTTTAAATGGTCAGAATCAGAGAAATATTTCAATAAAACGTTTTCAGAAGCATCGAAATGAACCAACTTGAATGGAATAAATGTGTGTATATGTGACATGTATGTATGTGTGTGTGTGTGTGTGTGTGTGTGTGTGTGATGTGTGTGTGTGTGTGCGTGATATATGGTGGATGTAATATACGTGTATGCTTATGTGTGTGTGGGGGGGAATATAGTAATCGTGAAGAAATGTTTAAAATCGATTGTTTTAATTCTCTTTATAAAAAAGTAAATAAAATAATGTGGTCGCTAGAATTTAAAGGATTAGGGGATATACTGCACAAAAATTGATGTCATAAAAATGGACCACAACTATACCATTGTACTAAAAAAGAAAAAAAAATTACTGACTCATCACTACTATTCAATAATTAATTGTAGTCATTTAATTAACTTAGCTCAATTTGACACATATCTGACGAGACACCCAGTGAGAATCGAACTCACTAGCGATGGATCTACTCGTTGACCTTTACTCTATGCAAAGCGATATTATGATTTAATTGTAAACAATTTTATGATATTATTTCGTGAAGAATGAAAAAAGGGGAAGGAAGGATGAATTGGATTTTCAAGGTAAGTGATTAGAGGTACAGAGTTAACCTTACTATGAAATCGGCGAAAAGAGTTCAAATTCTGGCTGAGGTAGTGTCCCTCCGTGTGTAAAATCGATTGGAAAAAGAATGAATCAATCTCTACCGATAGGTCAGATTATTACTTGTTGCTGTTACCATCTAATTTAATACAATCTGTCACGTGTTGGAGTGGCGATTGGTACTGTCAAATCACCCCTAGAAATACCCTAAATAATCCAATGTAGTACCCCGATGATCTACTAAATCAAGGATTGTGGAGTGTGCTAAGACAGTCATAATTCACCTGCTAGTGTATCTTTCATAAAATACTAACAATACGCAGTATCAGAAGATTAAACAATAGACGAAAGGCTGGAGAGCGCACCGGCCAGAACAGCAAAAATGAGAATGTCAAGTCGAACCATGAAAGAATTTAAAAAAAAAAAATCGGCTAAAATGTAAACAAAGTTGTGGGGAAAAAACAGATCGAAACAATAAAGATGAGGATACTTGCCATATCAATTCACAGAGTAAGTCACAGTTACTGGGTCACATTGCAAAAGATTAAGTAGAAGGCACGGTTGGGGGGGGGGTCTTCGTGTTGTTGTGGCTAAAGTGCTGGACTTCGGCCGCGATGCAAGCGAGTTCGAACTCTAGGTGCGCTATTACGTTCACTTTCGGACATATTCTTGGGAAAAGGTATGAACCCCTTTATCCCTCCAACTATGGGTTAAATAGTACCACTACTGTTCTAATCCAAGGATAGCTTTGGCATTAAATAACCCTCAATGGTTGAAATGCCATTAACCAAAAAAAACTAAGCCAAACCTAGAAAAGAGAAACATCTAAACTTTGGAATCGAAATGATAATTATATAGAATTGTACTCATTTATGAGGTTTATTTTAGTTTGGCTCAAGGCCAGAAGTATAGAGCATCCAATGAGAATCGAACTCACTGACAATGGACTACAAGCCTAGCTCATTAACCATTATACGATGTGAGGCGCCAATGTTGTGGAATTATAGATACTATGAAGGCCCCCTCCCAGCACGATGCCCACAGCGATTTAGTCGGTGACGAGATAATTGATTGAAATGTTTTGTTTTTTTTTATTCATTTTTTTAATCAGTATTGAGATATTTTGTTACTGCGCTCACCGGTTCATATGGTAAAAATTTCGTCAAAGTGGAAGGAAATTATTAAGAAAAAAAAAAAAAATTAATTTATTTTTTAAAATTTTGAAGTACTCTTGGGAGGTAAAAAAGGGTGAGGTAGTTTTTTTTTAATGATTAAAAATGTTTGGAGAGAGGAGAGAAAAAGAGAGCAAAGTTCGAGGCCCCCTCTATTAAAAAAAAAGATGTTTTTTTTAAAAATTCAATGTCGTGTTGTGTGTTATGATAGCTAAAAACAACCAAAAATATTTTCAGTTTTGTTTTATTTTACTTTTGCTCAATAGTTCTCTCTCTCTCTCTCTCACACACACACACACACACACACACACACACACACACACACACACGATGTATGTTCATAAATAAATAAGTTATCATTTTTGTCCTCTTATACATAAGTTTTTTTGTTGTTTTTTTAATAAGGTAAACTTAAATTTTTATAAAAACCATGTCAAAATTTTAGCCAGATTTCTATTTGATTTAAAAACAAGTGAATAATTTCAATGTCGCAATTTTTTCTTAAAGTTTAAATTGTGACCAAAATTCTAAACCAAAACACGTTTCCCTTTTTATTTTGATTAAAAAAAGATTCTTGTTATACTTGTATTGTTGTTATTTACTAAACTTGGCTTAGCTTGACACAGGGGCAGCAATTTGTAGTTTTTAAAATCATCCAGTGCAGCCTTCCAAGCGTTTGTTGAAAGAACAAAATTGCACACCTCCACTTAAAAATTGAAGTGCTTTCACGTAAAAAGAGTGATCTAAAAAATTATTAAAAGTAAAGTTCTTCATTTCTTTTGAGTCTTATATTGATTAAATTTAAAGTAAATTATTTAATAAACTTACCAAAGATTGAGTGCTATCTTATTAGTACCATAATTTCCATTATGACCTTTAAACACGAAAACTGTTGATTGGGCTTACAATATGCTGTGTCCCCCTGCTAAAGAGTAAGACCTCCCTAAAAAGGGGTATCCTGGGTATAACACTAAACTGTATCGGGTATTGAGATTCCAGTTCTTGAGATCTGGGGAGTGTGGAGTACACGTTTGCCATTACTCCTAGGTCCACTCTTACCCGAAGTTTTAGTACCTATTAGGATCCAATCTCTGGGTTAAATAGATTTCTTTGCAAATTATTTGTATTAGATAGGAATACTTGATATCATATAACTGTGTAAAAATCGCTTAAGAAACTACACAAAGAATGTAAATATGTACACTGTACAAATTCTTTAACCTCTCGGCATAAGATAATTCCAGACAGATTGGCCTGCAGTTAAAATCAATCAATCATTCAAACGCGGATATGTTCCCACCCTTTTCTAGTCGGATCAAGAACTTTTCAGCTCTCTCTCTCACGTCATTCTTTTTACTTTCTTTATATTATCGTGGGTATGCTGTTTTTAAAGGCAACCAACTTTATTGAATAAACTCTCCACAAATAAAGAAATTTTTTTCTTACTTATCAGACAACGATATCGATGATAAAATTAACTTTTCACAATTTATTTTCCTTCAGGTGTCTTGTTCCCGCCGAAATACACCGGACCTTGCGTTCATCAGAACTTCGGCCATCCATTGCTGATGACATAATAGATATGTCACTCAGCTCCAGGTGGATGGTTAATAAGGGCGGCTCCTTAGGCTGCGCCTCTCCTGGACTCAAGGGTAGCGTCAAGAACAACTCCTGATGCCTGAGGCATCTTTAACTAGAGAATGCTGACCAAATTAATGTTTTTGAGGGGTCCCACAGCCCTGTGTCTTATTCTACCCACGTAGAGAGATGTATAAATGCTTGTTTTTTGTTATCTGTTGGCAAGTTAGTCTGCGGTGACATTAACAAGAAGAATGGATACCTTGTATTAATATAAATCGAATGTTCGGTCCACTCCCATGAGGCCAAAATGTGACACAAGGTCGGTACTTCGCAGGAATCTAAACCTCGACACAAAAGCTGCTTTTTATCATGTGAGAGAAACCTCTCAAATTGTCCAAGAGACAGATTTTTGCTTAATTTCAAATAGTTTTTTTTTGTTTTGTTTCACCAAGCTTTGTTTAGATATGTCACACAGGCCTCTGGTTGCTTACAGAACCTGCTGTTGATTTAGTAGTCATTCATCTAAATATTGAACAGTCTCATTGTTTCTTAACTTAAGCATAATTTCAAAGATCACTCAAAAAGTTTTCTAATTAGAATTTACGAACATTATACACATGCAACGATCCACGTCAAATCTCACTTCTACTAACTTTGGACTACCTGAAGAATTATTACATGCAAGTTTGATTGGGTGTCAATTTTTCAATTGGGACATTCTGGAGTGAAAGTTATTCAGGAGATCGTTAGTTTATTATATACAAAGAACTAACCTTTATTCTAAGGGTCCCATGATTACAGTCCTTAGTTTTTAGTTGTTAACTTTCCCAATTAATTTAAAATTAATTTCAGGGAGGCTAAGACTGGGAATAAATTTTAAACTGGTGTCCCGTTTCTTTTGTGTTCTGGTGTTAATAAAGTTATATAATGACTTTTATAAGATAGTTTTAAAAACTGCACATTACTATTCAGTGTTGCTCTTGCTGCTGCTGCTGCAGCTATTTGTAGTAGTAGAAGTAATAAATCCGAAAAAGCAGATTCCTTTTCAATTCTTTTTTTCTCCCTCTCATCAGGTTGATGGATTGATTTTTAATGACACGTCAACCCTTTGTGTCCAGAAGTTAGGAAATTATGCACATTATACGTTTATATTTACATTTTTTGTATAAATTTTTGCACATGGTTATAATATATCAAGTATTCCTATCTAATATGAATAATTTGCTAAATGATCAATTTGATCTATAGATGGGACCCTAACAGGTGCTACCACTCCGGGTCAGAGTGAACCTGGGAATAAATTCAATGAACGTCTACTCTCTATTCTCCAGAATTAGCGCCTCACCATCAGATGCAGTTTTGTGCCATACCAGCACATCAATTTTTTTCTCTGAGGGTATCTTACTCCTCTGCTAGGGATACTCTAAGGTGCGCCAACGAGACAGTTTTCGTGTTTAAAGGTGTGTCAGGTGAATATGTTGAAATGACACTTCTTTAGGTGAACATTTCAAGGAAATAATCGATAATAAGAATAATAATAGTAAGAAGAACGTTTGGAGAAAAGTAAACCTACAAGTACTTGGTAATAGGGGAAGCGTTCTTTATAAAGGAGTATCTCCAACGAATGAGATAGCTTCTCGAAACCAACCTCTACCGAAGGAAGCTCGTCAAAGGGATTAAAACCTGGGCTGTTCCCCTTGTAAGACACTCGGGACCATTCTTGAAATGGTACGTGGAAAGACTTCTGACAAATGGACCAGAGGACAAGAAAACTAATGACAATGCATCAGACCTTACATCCAAGAGGTGACATAAATAGATTATATGTCAAGGAAAGAAGACGGAAGAGGACTAGCCAGCATTGAAGATAGCGTGGATGCATCAATATAAGAGCTAGAAGATTACATAAAAAGAGCAAAGAAAGACTAATTACAGAGACAAAAAAAAACAGCATAATGATCAACTGAACAATAACTAGAAAACAGAAATAGGAAGAAAACAACTGTATGGATATTTCAAACGACAAACTGATAAAATCTCACACGAGAAAACTTTGACATGACTACGGTAAAACTTTAAGAGAGAAACTGAATCTCTTTTAATAGGAGCGCAAAACAAACGCCATAAGGACCAACTATGTTAAAGCGAATATTGATTATACGCAACAGAAGAGTAAGTGTTGGTTGTGTGGTGATAAAGATGAAACGATTAATCACATAATAAGCGAATGCAACAAATTGTCGCAAAAAGAGAATAAGACGAGTGGGGAAGGTCACTCACTGGGAATTGCACAAGAAATTTGACCATACTGTCAGATGATAGATGCACAAACCAGAATTCGTCCTGGTGAATGAGACCCACAAACTTCTGTGGGATTTAAAGATACAAACAGATCACCTAATCTCTGCCAGAAGACCAGACCTAGGGTTAGTTATAAAAAAGAAAAAAAAGAGAAAGAGAACCTACTGAATAACGGACTTTGCCGTCCCGGCCGACCACTGAGTGAAAAAAAAAAAAACCGACAAAAAAGACAAATACTTAGACCTTGTCGGAGAACTAAAAAGATATGGAACACGAAGGTGACGGTAATACTAATTGTAATTAGTGTGCTTGGAACGATCCTCTAAGGCTTGGTAAGGAAGCTGGAGGTGTCGGAATCGGAGGACAAGCCGAGCATTGTTGAGGTCGGCCAGAATACTGAGATGAGTCCTGGAGACTTGAGATTTGTTGTCATTCAGACTCCAATGAAAGACCATCAGCTAACGTTGGTGTGAAAAACTCGCAAAAGGTTGTAGTAGTAGTAGTAGTAATGATGATGATAATAATAATCATCTGTTGAATTAGAGGAAAGAAAAGACATCGTTAGAATTTGGCGATAACTAATTTCTCCGGCCAATTTGATCGTCGTGGTTGTTTACCGAAAATAAAGTCTCACTTTGATATTTTATGGTTCTTTAAAAGTGACAACGTAATTGATATATGTGGACACCTTCGCGTGGTGGAAATTGTCCAAGCTTGTCTGTGAGATCAACTACTTAGTAGTGAATTCGATCCTCACTGGCTACATCAGACTTCATGCCTTGTGCCGTACTAAAGTAAGCTTAGTATATACTTACCCAACCCCACCACCACGGACAGGATGTTACAAGTTCAGTTCTTTTAAGCTGGTTTGAATTCAGAGTTTTCTTTCTCCTATACTGATTGCCTAACAAGGGCGCCTCGGGTAGTGTAATGGTTAGCAAGCTTGACTAGCAAACCTGCAAGAGTGAGTTCGAATCTCATTGAGTGCCCCATTCATTCAGCCTTGTGCCACATTTAAGCAAAAAGCTTAGTAAATTACTATACTGATTGTCTAACCAAAGTACCAAGTCTGCCCTACTATTTACCTACATCTGTAGCGAGAATGAACAAATAAATTCATGCGCAAAGTGAAACACAAAACAACTTCGTTCAAGATTTGAACACTGGTCTCCGATTCTATTTCTTACGATGATAACGTTTACGTTAGGCATGTTTCCTCATATGCATTTATTTATCCAACCTCTCCCCCGAGGACAGGATGTGACAGACGGTCTATTTTTTAAGCGGAATAAAGCTGGTTTGAAATCAGAATTTTACCTTTTTCCTCAGATACCATGTAACTCAATACAACTTACTGCAAGTTTTTCCGAAGGGAAATGGGGTCTCGTCGAGCCATTCGTACTGAAGTTATTCTGTTTCCAAATGAAATATCGGGAATAGTACCCTGGCGACCAAATAGATTATGGTAAACATTCACCCATCCCATGAAACAAAAGTATTTATATTTGTTGTGTATCGACAATTCATGAAGTATAACATAAAACTTACATAATACCACAGTATTACATAATTATTAAAACGGTATTACATAACTATTAAAACAATATATAAAAATGTGCTCGTCAATTTGTCTATGCGTCTGGAGTTAATATACTTTTTTGGTTAGGATAACTTTCCTCTTCCCCACTTACAATTTATTTTATCTAACTGCTTAAAAAAATGCAACTCAACGGGAACAAACATGACGCAATATCATTTTTAATTTTTACTTTTTATTTCTAAGTTTGGTTTATATTTTTTTTAATTTTTTGTTTAGCACGGAATACCTCGCACGCAGCGCAAGGTTTTGTTGTCGATCATTTCAGAAATTACACAGCCCCATTAACTATTGCCCCAAACATTATAAAATGTCTCTGTCCGTCTCAGAAAAATGGGGAGGTTCTGTTTTAAGGGTGAATCCCTAGTAGCCATTATTGGCTTCCATCTCTAGAGATTAGATGAGGACCTAACTAAAGTGTTGTGTTCTGAATATCACGTCAAACTTTTCTCTAAACTGTAGCAGCAGCAGCAGCAGCAGCGGTGCTGGTAGTGGTAGTGGTACCACGTGGTAGAAAATCTTGTTTTCCCGCCTTTTTACTGAATAGTATTTTTCTTGATTTTTAGTTTTTCTTTGCTCAAACGTCTCGGTCTTCATTTGTGCAAACCGGATATCCCCTCACATTTTCACTATGAAAATAAGTTTATAAAAAAAGTGTTGAAAAAAGAATTGGAAGCACAATTTTTTAAAGAAAGATATCACCTTTCAGTTCTTTGTGCTTTAAAATATAAAAAAACGAATAACCATAATATTGAAACAAAATAAAACGTAAAATCATGTTATTTAGTCATGAGAAACATGCTTATTTTTTTAAAATCCTGTCTTGAATATTGCAAACACATCAAATAAATAAATTTGAATAGTCACACACACATATATATATATATATATATATATAACATAGTGGTATAGAAGTAATAAGGCAGTTTACTTCTGTTATTTTTATCCCCTCTTCTTGTTTTCCTCATATACATACATACATACACACTCACATAAAATTACTAAAATTCTTATGTATATATGTGATTGTAATCCAGAACAAACATAAAGCAATTTCCAGTCCAGTTTGCAATGAATGATACTTTGGTGGTGTCTTCGCTCGCGTTAAATATATATTTTTAAAAATCTTCTAAATTTTCGTCATAACGGAAATAACTCTAGAATTTTAATTAGAATTTTTTACGCCTTCTTCTCTAAATTGAAGCATCAATATTATCATGGACTGTTGTTACAATGAGAACCCAACGATTTAACAAGTCGTCTAGTATATATATATATATATATATATATATATATATATATATATATATATATATATATATATATATATATGTGTGTGTGTGTGTGTGTGTGTGTTTAAATGTATTTGTAACAAGTAGAAATTTTAAAATATTAAAGTGACAGTTTTAAGTTGTTTACAGCACGTTTTAAAAAAAGTGTCACGTGAGCGAACGCTTTTCACCTCATCATCCCATATTGAATTGTTTTCAATCACGACATCGTTTATTGACTTTCCTATTGTTGCTAATTGTTCAAAACCAGTTCATTTGTTCTTTATCGAAATATTTTAAATACTAACTACTATTTCGATTAATTAATGGTACGTTGTAGGTAGTCTACTTTTTTTTCTATATCTATATTTATTTATTTTATGCTAGTTGTGTTTTATGGCATATCAGCTCTTGGAAGTTGCCCAACCATGTTTTTACACATTATATACATATGGTTTGTAAACAAAGTTTTTAAACGAGGCAGAGCTCATTTGTTTGCTCATATTTTAATGGTTTTAAGTATTTCTATCGGACACTAATTCGAGGCAACATTAGTCATCTTTTTTTTTCTTTACACATATAATGGTTTCCCGCATAGCTATCTAATACTAATAATTCAATTTGATATTAATCATTTGTTTGCACACAGTTAAATAGTTTCAAGTATAGTGAATGGGTAAACAGTTCTATTTGACTCATAAATGGGACATTGACAGGTATTACCACTCTGCGTGAAAGTAGACCTGGGAATAATGGCAACGAAGGGGTATTCCTCTTCCCCAAAGTTCCAATACTGGTTCTACACCATCAGATTGTTTAGTGTCGTAACCAGGATACCCGTTGGGAAGTGGGGTCTTACCCTTCCATAGAGATTCAGTCAACGTGTTCTACAGCCCCAGCTGACAGGGCTATATTTGCTTTATACTTTCTTGACTAATTGTTATTGGATGTATTCAAATTTTTAAAAATCAGAGTTTTATTTCTTTATATTATTGTTAATTTGAGAGCTGGGACCTCGCGTGGTGTAATGGTAAACGAACTTGGCTTGCAGACTATACTAGTGAATTTGATATTCACTGGGTATCTCGACTTTGAGCTAAACTAAGTTAAAGCAATGTCGACAGTTTATTTGGCAGACGTGAAAGGAAGTAACAACTATCCCCAAAGGCGAGCCCTACTAACGAGTTTGTTTCCTTCCTATAAGTCGGATATTTTAACTGCTTGGAGTAAATGTCACCCACAAAGACATGAGCTCGTTGAGGCCCTTTCTTTGGGTATGAAAAGAGCTTCATATTCTTCCAACACGTTGCAAGCAGTCAGAAGCACATTTTCTTTTTTTTTTTTATTTACTCGCAAAAATCAAAGCTGCAAAAGTACGACTACCCTGGCACATTGTAACACAAGCATTTACAATATATATACTTCAATGCCTGTAATAAGGTTCCGAATAGTAAAACTTGCTTTTTCTCTTTTTTTCATTTAAGTACGGACACAAAGACATACCCAAGAAAAAGCGTCTGTCACTAGAATTTCCCTGGTAACCCATCCATTTTCTTAAGACTTTTTACTGGATTTAACCAAAATCTGATACTTTCTCTTTTATGGTTTGGAGTAAGCATAAAAAAGCAGGAAAAAAAAAAGAAGAAACTTTAGCGTTTCTTACTTTCGTGTTTTTTGTTTTTTTGCAAGTAACGTCGTTTTTGTGGGATTCGTTTTTTTTTTTTCGTTATTTTTAAAACAAAAATAATCAATATTTTTCTATTATTTCTATAATAAATAATAATTTTAAAATCTAGTCATTTTTGTGTTTTTATTATTTATCAAAATATTCAACTTTCTTTTAAAAAATTCATCATATCAATTTTTTTTAAAGTCAGAATTGTTTTAAGTATTACATAGGTTTTTAACCAAAGTGAATTTATTTTTAGATTTTACCAATTTCATGATAGCTCAAATTTTCATTTAGTGTAAAATTACCCTTTAAAGGCCAATTGATGTTAGGTTCGACTGTAAACAAAGCAAACATGCCAGCGACTAGATTTGGTAAATCCCGGTAAAAAAAAATAGAAAAAAAATAGAAAAAATAGAAAAAAGTCACTGGAAAAAAACGAATCTTAATTTAAGCATTCACTCGATAAATTCCTTACGTCTCACTCGAATTAAAAAACATATTTCTCTACAAAACTTAACTCTAACTTTAACCGGCCACCATCAATAAATTGTTACTCTTTTCCAATAACTTTTTTTTCTGTGACTTTTTTCTGGCTACGAATTTGGTTTGTCTCTCTAGCAAAGGTTAAATTGTTGGTTTAGCAAGTTCATCTCCGATACCAATTCACAAATGATACGAGTTCGATTCACAAGGTCACTTACTCATTTGGTGTTGTATGAGATTAGCATTTTCCAAACTTATCTTAATTTTGGCGCACATGAAAACGCAATAGAATCTTAAATATTTTGGCACACTTCGTGAACTGTTATCTACTAAACTTTGCTTAATTGTGACACTAGACCAAAAGAATGGAGCACCTAGTGAAACTTTCACTCTCTAGTAATCGTTAGCTAGTTGAGCTTGCTAACCAGGTAATTTCAACAATCTATTTAAAAAGTTATTTATACATTGTTCCTATTTTAAAAAATAATCTAAATTTCAAACATTATTAGTAATTAATTCTGTTTGTCGTTTGTTTTTTGTACATCCTAACATAGAAAATGTCACTTAACATCAAGCCTATGTTTCACATTGATAATTATCTTTAATTTGAATCCAGTAAAACAAACAGATTTATTTCTTTAATTCACGGAAGTCTTTCTCTTTTTTGCCTTTATTGTTAGTTAAAGAAGAAAATCTCAGTTTACATAAATACGAACAGGAAAACTGGATCAAAATTGTTAAAACTTTTTTTAGCTACTGAAGAATAATGATAGACATTCAGAATATATCAATATTTCGTTATTTACTAAGCTTAGCTGTGACACAAAGTCCAAATAATAGAGCACCCAGTGAGAATCGAACCCAATAACAATGGTCTGCTAATCTAGCTTGCTAACCATTACACTACGTGAGGTTCCTAAATATGTCAATAAGTGACTTTTCATGTTTGATTTTAAGTTCACAATCATTAGATCATTTTTCTTCACCTAATTTCAAATGAATATCCGATGAAAATTTCGGATTCAATCATAATCCTCTGGGTTGGGCGCCTCTGGTGGTGTAATGGTTAGCAAGCTCGACTAGCAAACCTACACGAGTGAGTTCGAGTCTCATTGGGTGCCCCTTTCATATGGCCTTGTGCCACATCTAAGCAAGAAGCTTAGTAAATTTCCATAATCCTCTGGGTTTAATGATGGAAAAATATAAGTTTAATATCTGTTCCAAAGTTGTCAAATGTTCGACTAAAATAGGACTTGTTTTATACTGGTTTTGCGTAATTTTTTTCACGACACACATAGCTACATCACGCAGTGAACAGTTTTTTAAATCATTACTTTAAGATAAATACACACTCACACACAACAATAAAAAAAGAAGAAAAAATTTTTTTCGGGAGGGTCGGGATGTCTGGGCAAGTTTACTGCCAAATCGTTTACTAGTGTTAGAATTATAACAAAAGTGAATTGAAGTTAGTTTTATTTTCTTTCTTCGTGAAGGGAGCTACCGATGAACCCAACTCTTTGTCGTGATGCACTTTGTCAACATTCTGCTATCGCAGATTTTGTGTGTGTGTGTGTGTGTGCAAGCGATAAGAGTCTTTAATGACACCAATCTTTATTTTAGTTATCTAGAAAGCTTAGTCCTCTAGGTTAGTTTATTAACCAGTGTCTTACGCGGGCTCGTCGCCAAAGGGGACGGCTGGCCCCCATCTTAAAAAAATCTTTTGACTCCCCACTGCCTTCGTGAATGTGATGTGAACCAATTTTTTGTGTACTAATTCTTGCAAGGCATAAAACCATTTTTACTCCCGCACCCTCTCTATTTGTACCTCACCAAGACTTAATAGATTCTCCCCTTTACTCACAATACCTTGGCAACCTGCTTGGTTACACGATGAAGTGCCTATAATTCCCAAACTCGGCTTAATTAAGAGTTTTCTAATATTTTCCCCTGTCGAAGGGCCTTTTTTATTTTTTTAAATCAGTCGTCACCCACAGAAAAATCTTCATAAAATTAAATGAAATTTTATGTTATTTATTCAATGAAACCTTCGTTTGATGCGAGATTCTCAATATTTGGATTAATATTTATGGGGTTTAGTAATATATAATTTTCCTTTATATATATATATATATATATATATATATATATATATGCTGCAAATTTTTATAAATCAGCTGTCACCAAGAGAGCTTTCATCAGATATGCAAACTCTGAGGTCAGGCATAGTTTCGGGGCTAAAGTATACCACTAACCCAGAGCACTCAAGCAGTATCTTAATATACTACCAGATTTTTTTTGGGGGGGGGTTGTCTTCGTGGTGTGATGGTTAAAGCGCTGGACTACGGAATCGTAGTACGCGAGTTCGAACTTCAGTCGGGCTATTGCGTTCACTTTCGGACAAATACCCTTGGGAAAGGTCTTAGCCTCCCAGCTATGGGTTATATAGTACAACTTTTCTTCAAGAAAGATGGATTTGGCTTTAAATAACCCAAGAAGAGTGATATGCCATTAAAAAAACAAACAAATACCAGATTTTGTTGGTGTCACATTGTTGGTGTCACATTGTATTCACCGATTTCCCATTCAATAACGAAGCTTATTATCTTAGAGGGTAGAGTGTTCGCCAATGGTCCGGGAGACCCGGGTTCAATCCCAGGTCGCGTCATACCAAAGAGTTTAAAAATGGTACTTGATACCTCCTTGCTTAACACTCAGCAATATAAGGTACGTATCAAGGGTAAAGTGAAGCAATCCAGGGAAAGGAGTAGCGCCCTCCCCTACACCTTGATGTAGTAGCTATTGAAAAGGGAGCCTTCTGGTCGCCCTCGACTACGATCACCAACTTTACTTATATATATATATATATATATATATATATATATATATATATATATATATATATATACATACACAGAACAAGGAAGAGTACCATTAATGAGCTCAGAAAATTTTCTGGAAATATACTACATATGAATAGAGGTTAGTCAAATAATGAAAACAGAAACTTGATGAATAACAGAAACATCCACGACTAATATTTCTTTATCTCTTAAACACTGAAATGTATATTATTGTAACTTTAACTTTTCCCACTCTGAGGAGCGATGTCGCCTTCGTTGATAAATCCTGGATTAGAACAAACAAAAGCCACATGTATAAGTTGGGGAAAATCCCAGTCAGGATAGAACTCAAAACACATGCAACTGATCCCTCGCTCTATCTTCGGCGCTCTTACAAAGATAGAGCCGAAATCTCTGCTTCCTATTCGATGTATCATCGGGATTGATTGTAATAAAACAGGTGATTGAGATAACTTCGGAAGACGTATCGAAGCGCGTAGAGAGTGACATGCTCATCTCACAGATCATTGTGTTCTTTACTCGATGGTCCATAAAAAACGGTCCCAAAGTTTGCGCTGGCCAGCAAATATTCAGATCTTTCCGATTAACTTGAAAGCAACAATTACTTGAGTTTGGTTTCCTACTCTAAATTTTATAAGTAGATGTCGGATTGCAAATAGGAAAGAGCCTCTTATCTTGAGTAACAGTTTCCTTTCTTATTGAAACCAGGCCCTTCAGATGGAAATGAAGATTTTTTTTATTACCAATTCGCCACTCCAACTATAAAGACCAATGCAATCACAGACTTTCTCCCAATCAACTTAACTTATAGGTACTTACTAAACTCTGATCTTTATGGGGTGAAGTTCACTTTTAGTTTTGCGCCTGATCACATTCTTTGTTACAGTCTCTCTCTCTCTTTATATATATATATATATATATATATATATATATACTCTATCATTGATACATTGATATTGAGCACTGTTTAACAATATTGCAACATTTGGTCCCTCGTTAATTCACCAAGTGAGCTAGTAAGAACCATAAACCTCTTTCATATATATAATAGCACTGGGTAACTTGTCTATGTGATTATTGGACCAAGTTGTGCCATGAGCGAGAAACTCTCAGCTACCAAGCGCCGTTGACTCACCGATATTGAACACTCTTTATTAATAAATATTGCAAACTTATATATATATATATATATATATATATATATATATATATGTATGCATAATGTTTACAATGTTTGTAAATGGTCCGGGAGACCGGGGTTCAGTGCCAAGTCGAGTCATGTCAAAGACTAAAAAAAATGGTACTTGATGCCTTCTTAACACTCAGCATTTTAAGATACATATCAGGGGTAAGTGGAACAATCAAGGGAAAGAAATAGCTAATAACTTCCTCTACACCTCGGCGTAGTAGCAATTGAAAAAGGAGCCTTCCTGTCGCCCTCGACTACAGTCGGCCAACAAATATATATATATATATACACACTGACGGAAAATAGAATTGCAACAACTTGAACATGTTTCAGTTTACTCAATATTAAAGCAATAGTTAATATAACTGTGTTGCGGCAAATTCTCGATATAACAGAGATAACTATGAAATGCTGATTAAAATCCTTCATTTACAAATAAAAAGCATTATTATAATCATGAATCGCTGTTACAACGAGAACCAAACGGGTTCGTGGGTTGTCTAATAATCTCATCTTTACTTGGAACGGAGTCGCAAACGCGGATGTGGGATGACTTGTACGAGTCAAATTCACTAAATTAATAAAAGCTCATGAGATTAACTTAAATATCGTTTCATTATACACGCACACACACACAGACACACGTTTTAACATCATGTTTTATGATTGTCAAGAATTAGTCTCGGTTAAAAGCGCGGCCCGTCAACTGAAATTTTTTCGTTCTACATTGAAAGAATAAGTTCTAAAAAAGGTCGCTTTCGAGTTACCCATACCGCGCTTTTAACCTGGACTAAGTTGAAGTCTTTTGATATTTATTTCTGCTTACATTTTTTAAACTTGTCAAAGGCGTTCCGCGGTTGGGTAGTAATTGCAAACAATATCGTGAACCATCAATTATTACCGTCGTGATTTCGATTCTCATTCGGCACTCTCTGTGGTATTTCGTTCTTATGTTGTGGTAAGCTTAAGAACTAGATAACCTTAATTCAATCTGGACCAAAAATCAATGATAATACAATACCCACCCCCGCCGCCAAAAATACAAAAAACAAAACAAAAACAAAAAACAAACCCCAAAACAAAATATCAAGAAAGAAATTTCATATTTCTTACTAGTGAGATTACGTTGTTGATACATTGTAAAAAGTCTCATATATGAGTGTGTTGTTATTTACTAAACTTTCGCTAAGATATGGCACACAAGCTTCCGGTTGCTTACAGTACTTGCTGCTGTTAAAGTGGTTACCCATTTAAGTATGGATCAGGTTCATCACTGCTTAACTTTGGTAATTTGGCGGGAACCTGTGCTTTCAGTGTGACTTGACCGTAATATTTGCGTGTGTATGTTTAGAAAAATTGCCATTCCAAAGGTTGATAATAGCTCGTGTTACCATAACAACGGAATTATTCATTAGTCTATAGTGAGACCAGGTTGCATTACCAATAACTGTCCGACTAAGCAGGAAATCCTATGAAACACGTGATTTTATATCTTCATGTTATTTTCTTTTTGGTTGATCTGATAACTTTTCAGCACGTCTTCGTACATATGAAGTTACATTGTTTTATAAGGAGATCATATCATTTTCTAATATTTTCATATACTGTTACTAAATTCACTGAATTTTAATAATATTGATAATGTATTTGTGTAATGTCATGTAATATTGTTACATGATAGGGTGGATTCATATAGTTCTTTGTAGATGCATTTGCCTGACAGTTATTAGTCAGACTTTGATCTTGAATTTTCACTCTATGATATTTGATCTTTGTAATTAATGGAGAAGCGTGTAGCTAAGTGGATCGACAAAAAGAGATTATGTTGAAAAATAAATGCACGTCAATAACTTAGAAAAGATTCAAAACATACCAGGTGAGTTTTTGCTGATACAGCCAGAAGAACAGAAGAACTTAATCCTATTTAGGACCACAAAGCGACGCCTGAGTTCTGATCAAACAGATAAGATCACAATTACAAGAAGCTTGGTAGGAAATTTCTACCATCAAAACATACAGACAGAGTACAATCTATCCGTGTATAATTAAAAATCTCATTATGCTTATATATATATATATATATATATATATATATATATATATATATATACGAGCCGTAGTATTTGCGTTTTATTGCGACATTTCTTTTCAAGATAGAGTTGCAATTATGAAAACACAAACAAACAACAGCCCTGATTAATTTCAGCTTCAAACTTTTTTATACAAAGACCTCTCCATAGAATCTGATTGATGCTTAATACAAATGAAGACCGTTACGATATATTAGTGGTTTTTTTCTAGTCGTCACAAACAATTTGTTCTTAGTTTATCATTTCAGAAATTTATATTTTTTTAAATTGCTTTCTTAAAAGAATTATAAAGTATTCAAGTATCCTGCTTCGTGGTCGAGATAATTATTAGTTTTCATTTGATCCAAACCATTTACTGCCGTGAATCGAATGAAGGGTTCAGTTTAAAAATCCATGGTTAATATGAAAAACTCCTGAAGAAAGCCAGCGGGTACAACAGTCGAAACTTTGCGATAATGATAACAATCGAAATGAGGACTCTAATCAAAATACATCAGTGTATAATATCGTCGAATAATCTTTTACAAGAACTCTAAAGTAGTACATTACTTCTGGTTCAATAGAAGAGACATATGACATCTGAAAGGCAGATTATCTCGGAAGAATTAACTGGTACAAGATAATTCTCTAAGCATGGACAGCAGAATGAAAACAATCTACCTCTGAAGATCGAAGATTTCAGTAGGTAACTGACTACAACAGATACCCGAAGTACAGTGATTGAAATGTGACTATAACAAGCAAAGTGGGTACCCCATTCATATGGCCTTGTGCCACATATAAGCAAAAAGCTTAGTAAATTACAACTATAACAAACAAAGTGAGGATATTAATCAGAGTAATTCTTCCAAGCTTTTGCAGTATATGTACAACTGTATGGTTGCACCATTTAGATTTTTATGAAACGCCTGGTGAAATGTGAACTATACAAGCATGCTGCGTGCAGTTTTGAACAAAATCTGGAAGCAGCACCCTTCAAAATAGAAACTGTACGGCCACTTACCTCCCATCTCACAAACCAACCAAATAAGACAAGCAAAACATGCTGGACACTGCTTAAGAAGGGCGAACTCATAAGCAACGTTCTCCTATCAACTCCTACATATAGATGCTCATCAGTGTTGACTGACCAGTAAAAACTTACATTCATCAGCTCTGTGCGGATACTTGATGCCGTTTAATGGACTTGCCAAGAGCGATGAGAGAGAGAGAGAGAGAGAGACAGACAGACAGAGACAGTGTGTGTGTGTGTGTGTGTGTGAAGAGAATCCATACTGTCGGCACGCCTTGATGGTGATGATGATGATGATGATAACTTTGAAATAAACTTTTTTCTTAATCCATAAAGTGAAAAAAAACTTATTTGTGTGACAAAGTTAGACGATCGAATTTTTCTAGATTCGAGATAATCCACAAATTAATTTAAAAAACGTTTTTTAAGTTAATCTCACATAAATTTTAAATATCTCTTTATACATTAAAAAACACCCCCCACAAAAAAAAACTCAAGTACACATGCAGAGGCGTAGCTGGTGGATGAGGGGGAGGATTTTATTTTGAAAACGTCCCCCCTCATACAAAAAGCGTTATAAATAGTGCTTCACCGACTGCATTTTTACCAACATTATACAATAACGTATCTCGTAAGATGTCAGAGGGAGGAGACTCAAGACCCCCCTCACACGGACTATGCTATTCTGTGTTTGTGTGTGCATGCTGATGAGAAAGTTATTGTTCGTCGATATTTACTAACAGTAGGTTAATTTGACACAAACCCCGCAATGATAGAGTTCCCCTGTGTGAATCGAACTCTCTACATCCAGTGGTCTGTGGGATTAGATCCACGGCCGGTATCAACGCTCAAGGCCGAGAATACGCACCGCTAAAACACTCAGAATGAAGCGAAAAGATTTCCATAAAAATGCCAGAATCGACAAAGATTAGTTGGGGTGGGGGTGTTTGTCAAAAAAATGCGGTCTCAGTGGAACCGACGAGATGGTTTTGATCTTGACTGTTGTATTCATAAGGCACAAATTAATATAAAACTAGCTACTTGTGCTTTTTTTGTCCTTGGAAAGTAACCATAAAATACTAGAATTTTAAAGAAAAAAAGATATTAGTTCAAGTCACTAGTATTAATCCCCAAAGAGGATCTACATCGGCTTGGAAATAGACTGATAATTATCATTAATGTTATTGAAGAAATGCATTGCCTTCAAAACTTTCACACACACACAAAAAAGGGTTTTTTCGAATATTAGCGAAAACAAAATTTAGATATTCGTTCATTTTTAAACGATTCAAAAAAAAAAAAAATAGAAATAATGAATTAAGAATCTATTGCGCCTGGTGATCAAAATTTATCTCTCATCCAATACATAAGTCAATGTTATTTAGCAGCACGTGGGTCACGATTAAAAAAAAAAACTTTTTACAACAAAATGTCGATATCCTAACATCATCAAGTCTCTTGACGCAACGGTCAATCCTTACGCGTTACATTCTTGTTTTTTTTTTCTCTGAAAAGAAAGAGAGGTAGCAAAAAGAATTGACTAGGCAAAATAGACGAAAAGATACCCCAAATTTGTCTTCGGATTGTATTCCGTAAAAAAAAAAAAAAAATAAATAAATAAAATAAAATAAAAATAAAGCAGTCAATTATATTACAGCTCGATAGATTGCAATGGTTTTCGAATTCTTTCCTTCTTTCAATATCAAAATTGTATTTTACCGAATCTTAAAAAAATAAATGAAACAAGGGTTAATGAAGAAACCCACCCTCCCAATCAACTTGACGCTCAGGAAGATCGAAAAGAACCGCAGGCTGCCGACATATAACGGTAGTAAGTTACTTTGCTAAATCTAGAATAGTAACAGCCCGCGAGTAGTATGCAACTGAAGCCGAGTAGTTGTACTAATAATGAATGAATGACTTAAAAGTAAACAATTGCACGTGACTATCAACTCTCAACACGACTTCACTAGTTTCACTTTAGGCTTGGAAATCAGAATCATGACGTTTTCGCTTTTTAGACGGAGATTAAAAAAAAAAAGAAGTATTTTTAAGGGCGCTGAATGTGTAGTAGCTACACACTAAATTAAAATAAAAATCTGCTAGCAACACGGGACAAGCAGTATTGTCACTGGTATAATTTGCTTTATAAAGGACGTTTTTACTCATTCACTACCAAATTATATGCAAACTTATGTTTTCATCCTGAGGTTTTGAGTGTTAAAAGGAAAATGAAATTTGACTGGAACACTTGTGTCTGACTGGGATAAAATAAATAAATGAAAAAAAAAAAAAAAAAAAAAGATTATGTACCCCTCGTCTTGCGAGTAAGCATATATTTCGCGATTAAAGATTTTTGGAGAATTAAGGATAATAACTTCGTGGTTTATAAGTGAAAGACTTAAAAAAAGAAAGAAAGAAAGAAAAACAAAAAGCAAAAACAAACAAACAAACAAAAAAAAAGCAATTGATTTATTTGAGTTTAAATTACGGAATGCTGCTTTCTACGATAACGAGTCATACTGATTGGTTTAATCAATATACAATGAATAGGGATCTTTGATGTCATCTTTCGTACACACTAGTGCAATTTATTAAAATTACGTATACAAGTGTTGAAAAGATAGATATATATTTCAGCTCATATGGTAAACACGTTGTTACTTAACCTCTCATGATTGTGTATGCCATTTATCAAGCCTTGCTGACACAAGGCCAGAAGTATGGAGCACCCAGTGAGAATCGAATAGCCTGCTAGTCTAGCTTGCTAACTATTCCTCCTCATACTTAATCTTGGTTCTAAGATTTCAAGGTCCCAGCCTTTTATTTATTTTTTAAGTGAATATTATAAATTTTACTCGTTTCTTCAAGATTTGAAAAGTCTTTTTATTCAATTATAAAAACAATATT
Source organism: Sepioteuthis lessoniana (assembly GCA_963585895.1). Lineage (NCBI taxonomy): Eukaryota > Metazoa > Mollusca > Cephalopoda > Myopsida > Loliginidae > Sepioteuthis > Sepioteuthis lessoniana. Next base: position 131,529 of record CAUZXS010002324.1, on the reverse strand, counting down.
GATTCAGGGTCAAGCCTATGTGCGGGTATCTAGATTTAGAGAACATTTTTAGAATGCCTGTTAACAAGGACTACTATATTTGTAGGTCGGTGACTATCATTTTTACTTTTTTTTTCTTTTTAAACACGACTTTGAACCTTAAATCAATAACTGACACCGAAGAAACAGTCTCCACCCGACTCTTATACGATATATCAGGTTTCTTATGGTCAGTCTTGTACTTTAAAGAAATCTACTACAACCCCGAATTACATTAACTCACAACCTACAACCACCATTTTCTGATCGTTTAGGGGACAACTGTTTCTACTTCTTCATGTTGATTTATTTATCTATTTATTTATTTATATAAACTTGGTCAGCTTCAATGTTTCTTCTTCTTAGTCTGCTTTTTAAAAAAAAATCATGCCTAATTTTTGTCAGTTTTTTCTTTATTCATTCGTTTGAAAAAAAAATAAGCAAAAGAAAAACCTTTTCTGTGTCAACTTATGTGTCACTTGTACTACATTAACTCTGTTACGACTACTACTACCACTGTAGGTATATTAATATATACAGAAACAATTTTTGTACTACTATCATCGTGTAACTGCTGCTTTCCTTATTGGCACAAACACACACGCGTGCATGCAAATATGAGGATTATTACTAAGAGTAAGGGACGTTACCAGTAAGAAGAAAGCAATAATGACAGACAGCAGTAGGGAGCCAACTTCACGAACATCATCCAGCTTCCCCCTAAAACTACAATGCAATAAAATAAAAAAATATATAGCGGAAAACATCATTTTTTTAAAATTGTCTTTTTTGCTCCTAATTCTATTTGCTCACACGATGGTATTCTCTTGTGTCCCGTTTAGAGTACACTCCAAGGCTTTAAAAAAAAAAAAAAGCGTGATTTCAAGCCCACGTTAACAGAGAAAGCAAAGTACATTTTCTACGGTCTCACGGTATATAGATATAGTTCCATAACTAAAAATTTAGGCATCTCTTTATTCAAACAAAAGTATTTCCTTAAAAAAAATCAAATGATAACGATAGAGAAAGAAAAGAAAATCTCCATCCCATCAGCGTTCGTATGGAATTTCCGTCGGCTTTTTTAGCTTTTCATTCATCATGAAATATTAAATTCACTTCACAAGTAATGTTTGCATATTGTTAATGTTACGGAATACCTCTGTCCCATAATAGTTGCCACATTTGTTTATTAATTTCATACACGAAATGTAACAACTATTATGGTATAGAGGGCGTGCATTCGTGTGTGAATGTATAATGCAAGTTGATATGTATAAATAAAGAAAGCACTTTATGAAATTACATCACCTTGAGGAAAATGACATGACAAGCGAGTGCAACGATTTATGTCAAACACCACCACCACCATCATCATCATCATTATTATTAATCATCATTATTATTATTATTATTATTATTATTATCATTATTCAATAAGTATTGAAAAATAAACTTTTAACAGTAATGAAAGAGATATAGTATGAAATTATAAATATAAAGTTAAATTTTCAGGTTATAATCAGAAATTTAATGATTCTGAGGTCTGTTGGTAATTGGTTATTTCCATCTTTTCTTCAGAACAACTTTTGAAAAAGGGAAATAAAAAAAGAAGCTTAATGAGTAAACCATAACAATAAACGAAACCGTTATTCCAAAATTTAATTGCATTTTCAAAAAATAAATTAATTTGATTTCTTATTGTATATTTAATTTTAAAAGGGAAATGACATTTTTAAAAATAATGTACTATTCGCAATATCAGACATGGCAATACATAAATAAATACAACGGGAGATTATATCATAAGGTGTATAATTCACGAAGCTGTGTGTGATGTAATATATGATATATTGCTACACACATTGAATTATGTCATATCAAAAGAATTTTATAATTTATAAATTTTCAACGGTTTCTTCTTGTCGTTCTTTAACATGACGTGAATTGTTTAAATAAGGGGAAAAAAAAAAAAAAAGAATTGATCGATATTGAATTCTATGTTGTCCTGTTTTTAGTGTGAAAGTTAATAACAATAAAAGCGCACACACACACACACACACACACACACACACACACACACACACACACACACACACACACAGAGTTTGTGTGTGTGTGTGCGCGCGCATTTGACGATGATGAGTAAGGTATGTGGCTTACTGTACTACGCGACTTATGTCATGGAAAACCGAAGTATATATATATATATATATATATATATATATATATATATTTCTTTTGATAATGCCAAAAAGGGATCGGATATAGTAAATAAAAAAGAAACATGCAAGAAAGAAGCTGCTCAGGCAGATGAAAAAAGGAGTGAGTGAGAGAATAAAAAAGCCATGTGTCGGATTTGTAGAAGACAAGGAAGAAGGAGGAATACAAAACACAAACACAAAAAAGACGATGTTATGTGAAAATATGGAATGGAAAGAAAAGCGAAGAATGAAAAAAAAAGAGGGATTATTACACAACGCAAGCCAATACTTTTTTTCTTACAGTAGCAGTACAGCCATGCTAAATAATAATAATAATAATAATAATAATAATAATAATAATAGGGAGTACTATTTTTAGGGGTTGACATGAAAACTATATTGAAATTGAAGACACCATGGCAGTAGTAGATTTATGTCTAAAAAAAATTGTTACCTAACGTTTTTATTTGAAATAGAATTGTTTTAAACAAATGCTCTTGATTATTACATGCATAGGTGGTTTTCTCTATTTTGCTGACCAACAGTGATAGAAACCTTAGATAAGTGCACTGACTTTATAATTAGAAACACCTTTTTTTTTCTCCTAGAAACGTTATTTTTCCCCCAACACTAATGAAAATGATAGCGTTATCAAATGAGTAATTAAAATTTGAATTATAATGATATATTTTTGACTGACCATACATTTAATATTGACCTTAAAAATGTTATGAAAGGTTTTTAATTGTATATTATTTTTAAATATTAAAGTAAAGAAAAAAGAAAAGATTACTTGTTTTTAAAGCAGAAAACGCAATGACTTTAAAACGAAAACGCCAAAACGGGCTATTTTGCCTCTATCATCCAGTAGAGTATTTTGTTTTTTTTAGGATGATTAAATAAGTTTCTAAAAACACCACTTACACAATGACTAAGAGTGGTTTTACCATCAGATAACAACGATGAAACTCTCTCAAGAAAGATGAAAATATTTAAAAACAATAAAAAAAGGGAAAATAGTTGGTTTTTTTTTAATTTCTGGGTAAATAAAGTTAGAAAAAAAACTGTATTATTCATATTCGATGTATTTATGCCAATTAAAAACTGAATTATTGATATAAGACATGAAATAAAAACAAAACATGACAAAACATAGCGTAATATTGTTAAAATAAAAACAAGATGAGCAATTTCGTTACAGCTGCAATTCTAAGTAGTAGCTATGATCTTTATATACTAAATCATAAAAACGCGTTTGTTTCTCAGATTTCCAATAAGCTGATTGGTTACTTTGTAATTCGTCAACCAGTAAGAACGCTTATGTAATTTAGTATATAATGACCCTTACTTTAAGCAATGGTATGATAATAGTGTTGTGTATTATGATTATAATTTGAAATATTAATGATATATAACTATTATTCACGGTTTTAATATCAGCAGTTGTAACATAAATACCTATTACAAGAAAAGCGTGTTTCATCGGGACAACACGTTGGACTGAAAATGATCCACACATGGTCAACAACACAACAACTACGGCAGTATGTTTATTTTTTCTCAGAAATATTTGGATTGTGTTTTCCGGAGTTTTGGGAGCAATATGAATAAAATTTGGAACAGTTCTTTTTTATATCACGGTTATTAATGATATGAATGCAATTGAAAATAAACAGTTTCCATATTTTCTATACAGGTGCGTGTTTTTTAAAGAATAGGTCCAAAAAAAGCAGTTTAAGAAAAATCTAGTAGAAAAGAAAGAAGAAAGTCTACGTTCCAGTTAGTAAAATAAAAATCAGTGTTTAAATAGATACTATAAATAAAATTAAACGGGATTTTTTTCCAAAGGAGCACTTTGATATATAAAAAGGGAATACCACTTAAAATTCATTCAAAACGTGTTTTCTCACTTTCTCGCAGATAGATAGGTGGCGTTTTCCAGGGCAATAGAAACTCCGAAACAGATTATCGAAATGATTGTGATAATGATAGAAAAAGAAAATAATAAAGCTATAAATAAATAATGCTATGATCCATTCGCTCGCTCGCGTTCGCACACACACACACACACACACACACACACACACACACACACACACACACACACACACACACACACACACACACACACACATTCCCCTAATGTCAAACCACGTTGTCGTCGTAGATTACACTTCCTAGGGTGAAAGCTACGCAAAAATGACTGATCCAGCCGAACTGCACCATATTTGAGATATATATATATATATATATATATATATATATATATATATATATATATATATATAAACTTTCAAGCTACTAGAGATAGAAACAGAATTAAAACTGTCGTTGTGTTATATTGCGAAATAATTTTTTTCTAAGATTGCGTATTACTTGTGATGAATAATATTAAAAACTGAAGATACTTTTATTTTCTTTATTTAAAAGAATATTTTTTTACTACAATTAACAATACTTGTGCTTCAATTCTTCATGATAAGACTTAATAAACAATATTTTATTATTACATTTTTTAAAACTTATATTCAATATTGAAGGGTTAGCAATACTGATTTAAAATGCGAAAAAGACTTGAATATACGAATATAACAATTTTAAAACACCTACACCAACATCACCACCACCACCAACAACGACATAATAATAATAATAATAATAATAATAATAATAATAATAATAATAAGAAGAAGAAGAAGAAGAAGAAGAAGAAGAAAAGCAATTTAAGAGCAAAGCTTAACACGATAGATATTGATAGAAACATAACTATATGGTCATTAAAGAAAAGAAGAAAATTTAGATAGTAAAAAATATGTAAGTGTGAAGACTGATAACTGAAAATTGTTTTTAAAGACTTGTATACATGGTGATATGTTTGGTCCCCAGATTTCGAATAGTTTATAACAGACTAGGGTTCAATATGGCGACTATGAAGGAAGGAAGGAAGCAAGGAATAGACAAGGCGAGTTGTGTAAGGGGCAGGCGCACACATGCAGAAAAGGGGCCCGAGCACAGCGTGGACTTGAAAGCCATGTCGTAACTCAGGGAGAAGGATTCATCAGCAGTTATTCAACTCTGTGAAGCCAGCATTTCCGTAAGAAGAGCTACTCCGTTCATTCTTCAAACACATTCACATTACCCTAGGGGGCTATTTACTCTTTTCAATAGTACACAAGATTGGAAAAGAAGAATATATATATATATATATATATATATATATATATATATATATATATATATATATATATATATATATATATATATATCGTGGGCATGTAAGTGTGTGTGTGGAGAAACGAAGGAAGAAAAAGCTAAATATTTTTCAGTATAAAAGATAATTGATGATTTTTTTTTCTTTAAAATGTCAAGTTTTAAATTGCCTACTTATCGTCACACAACGGGATTTTCGTTAGATTTTTGAAATAAAAGTTTTTACTGACTTGACTTCAGAACTGGCCCAGAAAGGAACACTTCTTATATATATGTGTGTGTATATATATATATATATATATATATATATATATATATATATAAACATTGGAAAATATTAGAAATAGAATTTAATATTTCTTTATATTATTTTTGTTGGAGTTATATTGTTTCTTGATGCGGGAGTATTTTATTGCTAATAGTGTATCATCGAGTTAGAATTGTTCAATAAAAAAAAAAACCTTAATGACTTAAATATCTCCAACCAAAAAGAAAACCAAATTATTTCGCTATAAAGACAAAAAGGAATTAGCTAATTTGCATATTTGGAGTCGTTGTTTTAATGAAAAAAAAAAAAAAAAGATAAATAAAAGAAAAAAGAAAAGAAAAGGAAGAAAAAACTACACTTTTTTATGCAATAAGGCTGGCGTACGTTGAATGGGACAATTATTTAATATAGAAAAAAAAAAAATGATAAAAACAAGAATTCTAAGCTAAGATGAAGCGTTTTTAAGTATTTCAATGCGGCAGACTAACGTAAGAGGATCAGGACATTTTTAGTGACAAAAAGAGAAGAAAGAAACAGAAAAAAAATGTAAACAAAACTAAGAAGGATAAACAAACATTTATTTCACAAAATGCAGGAGAAAAAAACATACAATGTTAGCAATAATGTAGTGATAAAAAAAAAGAAGCAAATGGAATCTGAAGCAAGAATTAAAAACGTTGTATCTATCTATGTGGATTATTGTTAAATCATTTACATATTATTTACATATAAATTAAAACGGGCAGGGGACGTGGGTTTGCAGGCGGGCGGGCGGACAAGGCGCACACCAGCATGCGTGCGTGCGTGCGTGCGCGATGATATAATATTTGAATAGAAAGAAAGAAGAAAAATAAGGGGTTTAGTAACAGCAGCAGCAGCATCAAAGTATGTAGTTGTGTGATGATAACAAACACCTTCAATGTATATAAAGAGAATGTGTGTGTAGATATATGGAGCGAAGAAGATGATGATGATGATGATGGATTTTTGATTCGATAATGATAAGATAGATAGATAACGAAGAGATTTAGATATAGAGATAAGGATAGATAGAGATTATTAGATATTATCAGTTCTAATTGAAGTAAGTCAGCTTTAGGCACAAGGCCAGATTCAAAGAACATCTTATGGCAGATTAATCAACTGATCGATAGATAGATAGATAGATAAGAGAGAGGTAAAAATATATATTATTTGAAGAAAAGTAGTTTTAGTACAAGGACATATTCACAGAAAACTCTGTGATAGAAAAGAATACTAAGATATATATATATATATATATATATATATATATATATATATATATTCTGGAATAAGCAAGGACATATTCAAAGAGAGGATAGATAGATAGATAGATAGATAGATAGATAGATAGATAGATAGATAGATAGATAGATATTAGTTAGAAACTAAATTTAGTTCACAAGTACAAGGACATAATTATTTACGGAAAACCCTGTGATATCTGGATTTAACAGATTTGTTGGAAATAAACCAACTTTGGCGTAAAGGCCAGATTCAAGGATTCTGTGATAGATAGATAGATAGATAAAGTAAAACATGACGTGTATGAACTATCAATAGGAATTATATATATAATATATATATATATATATATATATATATATATATATATATATATTATATATATATATATACATATATATATATATAAAGGTGCGCACGCGCGTGTGCGTAAATACACAGGGAGAGAGTGCGAGAGAGAGAGAGAGAGAGAGAGAGAGAGAGATGATATTGAATACAGGTAAAAAAAATCATAAAGTACACTTTATTGATGGATCAATGAATAAAAATATTTACTAGGTAGATGAATTCTTTTTTTCTTTACATATGCAAAGTGTTTGTGAGGATGATGAATGAACAGACTTAAAATGACGGATGTAAACATTGTGAGTGTTAGTCCTAAAGAAACAGGCTAAGGTGTGAGATAGATAGATAGATAGATAGATAGATAGATAGATAGATAGATAGAAAGATAGATAGATAGATAGATAGATATGAACTTATGAAAAGACTGAGATAGGAACTGACTTAGATATGGATAATAAAACACTAAAATAGATATAGTTAGTCCCAGCCTAAGGTTTTTAAAATAATCAACAATACCTAAATGAAAAAGCGAGAATTTAGCAGTCTTAGTAATAGTATTATTAGCAGAAGTACTTGAATTAGTCTTATCACCTCTTGCATAATAGAAAGTTGCAGTGACAATTTTAAGTCGAAAGTGGTAGTAGTATTTGAGCGATGTAGCAGTGACAACAAACGAACCTTAGGACCTACCACACGATCTTTTGCTCGGCCCTCCCCCAGGTTTTCGTACACTGCATGTGCTTGCTTGCGCGTGTGTGCATGTAAGCTAACAACACACGCATGGGGTACAACAAAGAATCACTCACTAAACTAATTACTAGCTACCTCCTCTCCGCCGCTGCCGCTACCACTTTAACAATCACCATATCATCGTCAGTTGGTAGTGGTTGCAAGTAACTTTAAAACTACTAAGTGATTGACTGACTTGTAGTGTGAGGTGTGTTTCAACAAAAGCCGACCAGCTGACTGTAACTAAGCAACGAAAAAGCCTACTCCGAGTAAACGATTGCTTTTTTTTTCTTTTCTGCTTTTTTTTTCTATTTGGTAATTCATAGCGAAGTGGTGCGTGAATGAAAGAAGATTATAAGAGAGATAGAGAGACATAGAGTGAGATAGATAGAGGCAGAGAGAGATAGAGACATATGATATCGTCACTGAGTAACTAATTGTTGTTTTTTTTTCTATTTAAACGATACTAAGAAAAAAATTGAGACTAATTTCTTCTCTGCTCTCTCCTCACACTATATTGGGGGGGGAGAATAATTTATATTTTAAATGGAATCTAAAACGACAACGACAACAACACAAACAACTTCTCTATTATTTGCAATTGGAAAATAAAAATGAAAAGGAATGTAAAAATAAAATAAGATAAGATAAAATGCAGGTGTAAATTTTAAAACAAGAGAGAATCGCCTTTTTTAACGTATGTTTTTTTCTTCAGGTTTGTATCTAAATTTCATTTTTACGACAGGTTAGTCACGTGACCAAACAAAACTTTAATAATAATAATAATAATAATAATAATAATATGGGAGATTTTTAAACTGATGGTTTTTCACTGGGGTCTGAGTGACATCTAGTCTCTCCAGGTTTCCAGGACTCTTCCAAGTATCCTTTTAGTAGTGCTGTGGTCTGGATTGTTTCAATTCTTCGTCTAATCTCCAGTTTATCGAGTCTCTTTTCCAGGTTCTTGAGGACCGTTCCGAGGGCCCCAACTACGACTGGTATCACTGTCATCTTTACGTTCCTCAGCTTTATTAATCTTATCATTTATTTATCTATTTATTTCTGCTTAAGTAACTATTCTTTCGATGTTAAACGTAATCCAGTATTTTTAAAAACATTTTTTTAAACTAGCTTCTTTTTTTTTTTTTTTTTTAGCTCGATGAAAAACTTCAAGACTTAAAAACAAAGGGTAATTTTACAAACTGAGATAATAATTAACAGAAAAGTGTAGGAAGAAGGAGATAGAAAAAGACCCTAAGACGTAAACCTTTGCCAGTGTTTCTTTCTGTTATATGTGTGTATATATTTGTGATTGTGTGTGAGTCAGAAAAAGGGGGAGAGAAGGCGAAGGAAGAAGAGAAGAGAAAAAGGACTTTGCAACATTAGGGGCCTCTTGCAGTAGTAAAGAGACGTACAGCAGTTGTAGCAGTGGTAGTAAAATGTTATTTTCCTTATTATTCAATCCTAGGTTTTAAAAATTTGTGTAGGTGTTAGTGTTATTATTGTTGCTGTTGTTGTTTTGTTGTTCTTGTTGTTGTTGTACTGTTGTAAAAAAGGAAGAGAGGTAATGTATTTTTAGATATTGTTTCCTTCCACAAACAATTTAATTTTGTTTACACTGTGATGATGTTAATAATAACTAAGGTAGTAAGTAAAAATGTGTAAGTAGTTGCAGGAGCCTAGAAAATAAATTTAGTATACAATATTGCATAATTAGGGAAAGACTTAGAATAGGCGTTATAAATTTATGAATAAATAAAGGAAATATTTAAAGCTGTGTGATATATGTGTGTGTGTGTATATATATATATATATAATATATATATATATATATATATATATATTGTTTTAACAGAACGACGGAGATTTTGCGTTAAAGTGTATGTGTTTTCGTTGTAAGGAATGTAACGAATAAATAAATTAAAAAAAAACCTTTGTGTAGCCAAGAAAAGCGTCGTGTATACAAAAATAAATAATAAATATTGAATAAGTATGGTTTAAAGTTATGAATTATATATATATATATATATATATATATATATATATATAATATATATATATAATATATTATAGATATATAGATAGATAGATAGAGAGTGCTAAACAGATTGAGAGAGAGAGATATTTTGAAAAGAGATTGAGAATATAAGCCACTTAAAAATTGGTAATTTGGTAGAGTGATCACTGACAAATTGATTAATCACCAAAATTCTGTTATTGATAGAATATTGTTAAGTATTGAACCGAATTGGTTAACTTTTTCAATGGTGTCGGCCTTTGACTAAGTGATAACGAAGGGGGTCAATGCACAGACACACACGCACACAACGACAAGAAGAAAGTCGATTTTTCTTTTCCCTTTCGCCGAGTTGCCTGAGCAATGTAAACAGAAGGTAGGTAGGACACATGGTGGCTACCTAAGTCACTTTCTTTAAAACCAACCCCAGCTTAAAACATACCCAAGAAAGAGAGAGAGAGAGAGAGAGAGAGAGAGAGAGAGAGTTCTTCCTCTTCTTTAAAAATATGGCTAAGGGCCTTTATGACCAAACCACCCCAAGTGGCGTACAGTTACTCGAGATATATATAATAATGTAGAATGTAGACAGTCCGGCAGGGGAGACATAAACACAACAGTCAGTCAATTTAGGAAAGGGAGTCATAGTCTACCATCGTGGATTGTCCTTCACACTACCGACTTGTAAATCTGCACTTTAAATAAAGTACACAACAGTCAGTCCTGATAATTCAGATTTTTAGGTTGGGGTATATTAGTTTTCTTCCTGCAATTTCTTTTTTATCAATATAACTTTTATTTATTTTATTCTAAAGCATAATCATTTCAAGCCTAAGAACAATTTAAAAAATCTCACAAAGAAATATTTTCTTTTTTAAAAAAAATGAAATAAAGTCTTTAAAGGATGATGGTACCATATGAGTCGGTTATAACGAGCTGAGGATCGAGTTTGGACAAAAAAGTTTCAATCAAGCAACCAAATATTATAGTAACTTTCAAATGAAATTAGATAATGTTGTGAATCGATCTGTGAGTTACATGTTAAGGAAGAAAAAAGTTTAAAAAAAAAAAAAAAACCCTAAAAAAACGAACGTTCAATTAAAATCATCAGCAGAGTCAAATACATTTTTTAAAGAAAAAGAAATGAATGACGTCTCAGGCTCGTGTCACATTATAAACGAAATCAAGTACACACACACACACATATATATATATATATATTATATATATATATATATATCACCTGTCAGTAGCAAGCTATGTGTATGTATGGAGCATGTATCAGTCACATAGAACCTACTAAAATATCTAACGATTTTTAATTACATCTACGTTTTTAATCACATACGTGTGTGTGTGTGTGTGTGTGTGTGTGTGTGTGTGTGTGTGTGTGTGTGTGTGTGTGTGTTAGTAGTCCCTTACCTTACAGAACTTGCCTTTTAACTGTTTTAAATATCAGTACAATATTCTATCTATCTATCTATGTTTACTGTGTGTAAATTGTACTATAAAAATGCTGACAATATCGATTTCTCTGACAGTAGGCATAAAACAAACAAAATGTAAATGTTACACTGAAAATTCACGCAATCATAAAACGTGTTTACACAACTGCAGGCGTTTTTGTTTGTTCATGCGTTGAGCATTTATAACTAAAAGGATCGAGATACGTTCATATGTATTTAAGTATCCTTACATATCCATTAATTTTCTTTCATTTATTTGAAATCATCGTACTTTTTAAAGCATCAACTCGTGGATAAGTTAGAATTTAGGCACTTGTAATCTAAGTTATATATTGTTAGGTACTCTTCATATTAAAAGTAATCAGTAAATAGTTGATTTATTCTCTCTCTCTCTCTATATATATATATATATGAGAGAGAGAGAGGGGGGGTTACATTTAAAAGCATGCACAAATATACATTATTCGTATGCTTGCATTGAATATCAATTGTCAAATTCATTCAGAAGTAATAAGTACTAGTGTATTGGAACATTGGGGAAAACCTCAGACACGGACGTTTCTACCTTCAAGGTACTCGTCTGAAGGTATTTAAAAGTAACGGTGATGAACTGTTGTTAATAATAATAATAATAATAATAATAATAATAATAATAGACAAAATACTTGGATCTTGCCATACGGCTGACAAAACTGGAACATTTAAGTGAGGGTGATACCAACTGTAGTGTCTTTGGAACGCCCCCCTCCCGAAGGCTTGGAAAAGAGACCAGGCGGAACTAGAGATCTGAGGAAGAATCGAGACCCCACAGGACTTTTAAGATCAGCTTGAATACTCAGAAGAGTCCTGGAGGTTTGCGGAGACTTGCTGTCACTCAGACTTCAACGAAAAACCACCAGTTAAAACTAGTGCGAAAAACTCGCAAAGAGTAGTAGTAGTAGTAGTAGTAACAATGATAATAATAACAATTGAAGCAGCAACAACAACAATTAAAAAATCGAGAAAGAATTGTCACTGTCCAGACGATAGTGTTACAAAGAAACTAAAAGGTCTTGGGTTTTGAAGAGGTTTGTAGGCACCGAACCTCATACATTCGATGCTAACTTAAAAGTGTGTGAAACAATATGAATACTGCAGTTAGCACCACAAAATATCAATAAAAATGATACACATTTGTTTTAAAGTCAATTTTCAATTCTCAATGTTGTTAAGTTAAAGAAAGAAAGAAGAAAGAAAAAAAAATTAAATGCACATGTTGGCTGTTAAGTATCATGTACACAAGTCCTAAAAAACACACACGCACGTGTACTTTGAAATACACAAGACACGTGTGCACACACACACGTGTCTTGTGTGAAGCTGTGAATGTACATATACGCATACATGCACATCACAACCACTTTAGTCTTTAGATCAGTGGTTCCCCCACCCAAAAAAAAAAAAAAAAAAAAAAATCATTTACCGTGACCCAAAAATGAGGGTCCGACGAGTGGTTTGAAAAAAAAAGTTAAAAGTAATAAATAAAATATATTTACATCAGGATTTTGAGCTATAAAACGTCATCTGAGACTGTGGAAGTGAAAAATAGTTGTAAGAATGTATGGAAACCTCCTGTGATGTACACTGAGGCGGCTGGAACCTAACACAATTGAAGGTTCGTTCGATGACTGGCATGCTGTAGATACGATACAGATTTGTATTTCAGAAATAAATAATCACATCCATTTGACTGCTAAGTTATCTCTAGGAGGAGAGAGAGAGAGAGAGAGAGTATATATATATATATATATATATATATATATATATATATATATATATATATAAACCTGTGTGTGTGTGTGTGTGTGTGTAATTTTACAAAAATCATTTTCATCGAGTAATTGTGATATTTATATGAGCAGTAAATAAAGTGGCGGTAGTAATGAATTTTAATTGATACACTTCTTTTCTTTCTTTCTTTTTTTAAAAATTATTTTTAATTTTAAAAAAAGTTATACTTAATGATTACTTTTTATTTTCGATTAAGGAAAAGTCAATCATTAAATAACGTACAACGATTCAGTTTATCTTAAATGGGTTTCTAGCGGGAACGTTTCGTCAAGACGAACAACAAATTTTTAACAAGATCAGGAAACTTAAAATTATGTTTCTGACCTCTGAGGGTCGGTACGGCCCCGAATAAAAAAATTGTGTTCAGGATTAAGCCCTCCATCCATCACTCCATCAACAACAAAAAAAAAGTTTAGGTAACACTGACTCTTATGTTATGAGAAAAGTCCAGGAAAAAACAAAACAAAATAAAACAAAAAGACAACAATACCCCCTACACACACAAAAAAAAAAAAGAAGAAAGTAAAAGAAAAACCCAAGCAAACACTAAATATTCACACATGGTTTCTTAGATATACTAACTTTGTCATGACAGTTTACAAGAAGAAACAAGAACAAAAAAAATGATAGTTTGTGTAATGTTTACGGTTGCAGTGTAGACAGGGTACACTTCAAAATACCCTATATTTTCTAAAAATAATCTTGTAGGTAATATTTTTAGGGAAAGCAAAACAAAAATAAACAAGATATACAAACAGCACATGTAACCACTTAAAACAACTTTTTTTTAGATTCGCACACACAAATAATTTTAGCTGAAACATGTAAACAAAATAAACAATAAAACACTATCTATCTATCTATCTATCTATCTATCTATCTATCTACATACACACATACATAAATACATACACACATACATACATACATACATACACACATACAGTTTCTGATTTATTTGTAATAGCATTTTTATACATTACAATATCGACGAATACACATGTGCTTGTAACTTTTAACGTCTGTTAGTTTCTCACTTGTATGCAAAAATTGTGTTTTCTTCAAATAAATACGGCCGTAAATTACTTGTCTAAAAAAAATCTTAAAGAAATATAAGACGAAAAAGTTTTTTTGAAAGTCATATTTTCCCCGGTTTTACAATTACTGGAACAAACTTCTTTGCAGTTTGCACAAAAAATAAAATTTCTTTTCCTTTTCACACCTATGACCAAAAACATTAACAATGAAATGAAAATGAAAATATCATTATTTATTATTATTATTATAATTATTATTATAATTATTATTATTATTATTATTAAACTTAAGGAACTGAAAACTGGATGACCACGTTTTGATCATACCGTTTGAAACAAAACAAACACGAGTTATTCAACAATAAAAAAGAAAAGAAAAGAAAAGAAAAGACAAAGAATAAAGAAAAGGTAAGTGGGGTATGAGAAGACACTGAAAAGACACATACACACAAGGACACACGATATTACGCGCGCACATCATACACACACACACACCCCTTCGCGCGCACTTGTTTTATATCTTTTTTTCTCTGTTTCTTTCCTTCTCTTTCACTTTTCTGACTTTTTCTTTCTTTTTTTTTTTTTTGACATCTTTAACTTTTCTTCTCTTTTTTTTTTCTTCTCTTTTTTTTTGTTTTTTGTTTAAAGTGATTTTGTTTGTTTCTTTTACTTTACTTACCAACACGATTGAGAACTGGCAGCGGACAGAAAAGACAAGAAGAAGACATCAACAAAGAGTTCTCCTTGCGATAAAATCCAAATCAGGTTGTTCCGCGCCGTCCGTGATGTAGTTCGTAGACGAGTTGAGGACAAAGAAATTCTCACCATTGTTCTAAAGATGACTTCACATATATAAGCACACCACAGCAGTAGTAGAGGATAACGTCAGCAGTAGCAGCAGTAGTGGTGGTGAAGGTACGTCGTCGTTGTCAGCAGCAGCAGCATCAGAGGAAGTGGTAATGGCAGTACAAAACCCGGGCAGTGGAGGCTGTTACTTTATAATAATGATAATAATAATAATAATAATAATGATGATACCATAGAAGTAGAAGTAGGAACTCCTTTAGAACCCCTCCCCCTGTCGGCAGTAGTATTTGGCTTCGCACCGCAGCAGTACTACAGTCGTAGTAGCAGTGGTTAAACGATATAGCTTGTGCAGCAACGCAAAGGGATAGGCCTTTAGGATACTGTGCAAGTAGCAGTTGCAATAAAAAGAAGAAAGTAAAATATTAAAGAAAACACTTTCACTAGTTGTAGTAGTTGTTTAGATCTGATAGAAATAGTAGTTGTAGTATTAAATAAGGGTACGTTGGAGTTCAGTTGGTGGACTGAAGGAGAGTGACTAGTTTTTAAGTAAAAGGGAAGTCACTAGTTTTAAAAGAAAAGGGAGAGTTATTAGTTTTAAATGAAAAGGGAGTTTTAGCTAAACTGCTTTAGAAGTTCAATTAACTGAAATATATTTGAAATAAAAATAGTAAAAAATATAGGAGCAGTTTTAATTCGTATTTATTTCTATAATTATAAATATCATTATTTTCAAAATTATTAACTTTTCACTTCAGAAAATAATTGCAATGTCAACTAAGCACAACCTACCTGCCAAATATTTTATGTCTAAAAGTTCAGTTTCTAGACCCTGGCGTGGAGTTAGAATCTTTTTAATGGTTTGCAACCCCCTAGAAATCGTACACCGGAGGTTTGAACAATAAAACTTGTAGTTCATTGGCTGATTTCAAGCTATATATTCAAATTCGCGCTCTCTTTGAAAACGCTGAAAAAAAAAACCCAACTTGACAAACATTATTTGGCATCTCAGTTGATAGCATAGTTATGTTCTTTTTCAAATAAACTTGATGTTTGTGTCAAGAAGTGTAACCCTCATACATTTCACACCTTATTATTTTTCATATATATCTATTTAGATTCATGTTTCTATTTTCGGAAGAAAACACTTTTTGAAATTTTAAATCTTTGAAATTTATTAGACTTGTGACTTACCCACGTGTTGTACTAGTAAAGAGAAACAGTTTTAGAACAAAAAAAAAAAGTCCTAAGTTGGACTCAGTTGTTATTTGCTAAGCTTTGTTCAGTTCGGTCTAAGGTTGAATATAGTGCCTACTGGTACCTGGTGTGTATTCACCCAACCCCTCCACCACTGACAGGACGTGACACAAAGTTAATTTTTTAGAGGAGTGAAGCTTGTTTGAATTCAGAGTTTTCATTCTAAAATGGTTGCCTAACCAAAGGTAAAGAACCCAGTCTGCCCTATTATTTACTCATAACTGGGGGTAGGTGGTTAGAGAAGGTTTCATGCCTTCCCCAAAGGCATTAGCACGAAGTGAAATGCAAATAGCCTTGACGTGGATTTGAACTGGGGTTGCCGATTCCATTCCCTTTGGAGTTTACCATTACGCTAAAATCGCCTCCTTTAAAACCAATAGTGAAAAGGCTAATATCAATTTAGAAAGCTTAGTTTAGTTTATGAAGAAGTACCCAGTATAGGGCACCCTGTGAGGATCGAACTTACTCACATTACACGATGTGAGGCACCCAAAGGTAATTATCATTTACAAAAGTTAGCTTAGTTTGGCGCACATGCCTCTTATTGCTTACAGATCCTGCCAAGTCCTGTGTTGTTACGCATCCAAGTTCTGAGCAGGCTCATTGTTATTTAACTTCGATGATCAGTCGGGAACAGGTGCTTTCAGAGAGACATGACCGTAAACCATAAGTTAGACGAGGAAAATCTCACAACTTTTTAACTTTTGTCTAAGAAGAAAATAGTAATAAAGAAAATAATTATTGCTAATGTCTCATAATAGTTGTTAGTTACTAAATTTAGCTTAGTTTGACACAAGGCCAGAAATACGAGACACCCAGTGCGAATCGACCTCACTTACAATGATCTGCTAATATAGCTGGTTAACCCTTACATAAAGCGAGGCATCCATATCTCATAGCAGTTATTACTTGTGCATATAAATTCCTTATACTAAATGTAACAACTGTTATGGTATATGTATCAGATATTTTGATTTGTCATAATGATATTTCTTAAGGAAGTAAATTTTTTAAAGTTGGTTACAATAAAATTTATATTTCCTTTATAATTTTGAAATAAGTAATCTACACATATAAAATGAAATATGCATTCTCTCTCTCTCTCTCTCTCTCTCTCTCTCACACACACACACACACACACACACTTTGCGTAACGTTTTCCGACGTGACCAGATGTTTCTATGACAACGCCAGTTCTAATGACGCCGTCACTCAGATTAAGCAAGTATTGTGTTTCTATAACAACTAAATCTTTTGAAAAATCAGATTTTTAAAAATTACTTAATTAATAATAATTCATACACATATATTAAATGTTCATTACGTGATCTGACTTCATCGGGTAATAAGGTTTTATGCATTGTCAGGCGACAGATTGCACTGTGCCAGTACGAAGGAGCGATCCCAGACCCGATTTATAAAGCTGGTTTTGAATTTACAATGTTTCCTTCTCCTAGACCAGGCATGGGCAATCTTTTACGGGAAGCGGGCCACGTGGCTCAGCATTAAGCTAGCCGCACAACTAAAAAAATACAAGGTAATTTTTCGTTGAAAGTACCCCAACTATTTTTGCTACAGAAGACCATGCGCGCAAAGCATCTGTCTTAGAAATAGGAAAAAGTTGATTTTTTTTCTTTTATCTAGAAAGATATTTTCAATAAAAAAATTGAAGTCTTGGTATAATATTATCACTGATATCACATTGTTGCGATTAAAAATGAATACGTAAAAAAATCAATGTTTTCAATATGCGCGAATCGAAGAAAACGAAATGAAATATTTTCATATTTCGCGAATCAACATTTTATTAAAACTCTCTTCTTTAAATTACAAATGCGTATTTAACAATCTGACAATTAAATAAATTTCTTTTTCATTTTAGAATTGAAAGGTAACGTTAATATAAAAATACATTATAAAAATAAGCATTAAAGAATTAAGATTAATTTCTTATATATTCATTTGACTACACAAAAAGTTCCCTTTTCAAGAGATATTACACCGAAGTGTAAGGGAGGGCGCTACCCATTTCCCTGGATTGCGCCACTTTACCCTTGATACGTACCTTATAATGCTGATTGTTAAACAAGGTAGCATCAAGTACCATTTTTTGAGTCTTTGGTATGACTCGACCTGGGATTGAACGCCGGTCTACCGGGCCATTGCCGAACATTGTCTAGTGGTTAGAGTGTTCGGCAATGGTCCGGTAAAGTGGAGCAATCCGGGGAAAGGAGTAGCACCCTCCCCTAGACTTCGGTGTAGTAACTATTGAAAAGGGAACCTTCGAGTCGCCCTCGACTACAGTCACCAACTTTACTTACTTTTTATACAAAAAGTTAACGAGAACGAAACGAGAGAAAATTTTAATTAACTTAATTTTCCTCTTGAAATTAGACGGGCCATTTTCAGAACAGATTGCCCATGACTACTCAAGGCCGATTACTCTACTAAAGTTAGAAAGCCCAATTTATCCTACCACCTACTCCTTAGCTAAGAGAAGAAGAGATGTATGCAGGCTTTTCCGAAGGGCATTAGCATAAAGTGAAATGCAAACTAACTCATTCAGGGTTTGAACCTGGCTTGCGGAGTTCATTTCCGAAGTCGATAACTGTTCCACTAAGCGCTTCTTCTTCTTCTTCTTCTTCTTCTTCTTCTTCTTCTTCTACTTATTATTATTATTATTATTATTATTAAATAATAATAATAATAATAATAATAATAACCCATCTATCGATCCATCCATCCATATATACATATATACATACATACATTGGAATATTATATTTAGTTTACTTTCAAAAAGAATCTTCTCGTGGAAATTAGAATACATTTAGAATTGTAATCACTAATGACCAATTTTTAATTATTAAAAGCTACCAATAAAAAAAGTAGTTGCAAGAAAATTGATATTTGATTTATGGTAATAAGTACTATTTTAACAAAGTAAATTTAATTTGATTTAGCTACCTACTTTTATACAAATTGTATAACCAACTAAGATGACTCGTGAACCCATTGATTACCATTATAACACTGGTCCATGATGATGTTGATGCTTCTATTTAGAAGCGAATAAAGGATGGTGATTGATGTGATTTCAAACTTATCTCCGTTATATCGGGAATTCGGATGATTAAAAAAATGACGTTCAGCTAAATCTCCAAATTTTAATTCGATTGTGAATTGAGTGGAAGTTGCTTTATTCTCAAATTCATTGCAGTTTTAGAGTATGGCTCTAATAAAAATTTCGCTACAATGTGCCATTTTTGCTACTTTACAGAGGCATACAAATACTGGATAATTAGAAAATCGCCCTTGCGTTTTTTGTTTTCTTGTTTTTTATCTATTTATTTATTTAGGTGCTAAAAATTAAATTAAAAAAAAAACATTTTTCTCAAAAACTGTGGGAGGTTGTTTAATATCGGATCAGAGTACAGTATCTGTATTCATTGAAATCTGATGATCATTTTGAAAAGAATAAGAAATAAAATATTTTGTTAATATTTGGAAGAGTTTCTTAGAAAAAGAAAAAGAAAAAAGTTAATGATTGATTGATTTTAATAGCATGTCAACCAGTCTAAAGTTTGGGAATCGCATTCATTGTACGTTTAAATCTATATTTTTTGTGTAGTTGTTTCTTTAAGGGTTTTTTGGGCACAGTAACATTATATCAAGTATTCTTATCTAATACAAATAAGTTGAACGTACTTGAATGGTCTCAGGTATTCCTATCTTCTGATAATTTTTTCGCAATTACATGGTTTCAAGTAACTATTTCTATTTAATAATAAACATTTGTTTGCACACAGTTAAATAGTTTCAAGTAACAAATAATGATTATTCGTAAACAACTTTAGCTTCAAGTAACTATTCTTAATACAAATGATTAACGGGTTTATAGCATCATTTATTTCTATTGGATAGGAATAATTTTTAACAGATCTGTTTGGCCCGACGATGGGATCCTAACAGGTACTACCACTTCGGGTCAGAGTAGAACAGGGTATTATGGTAATAAAGGGGCACTCCTCACTCCTCAGATCTCGAGAACTGCAGCCGTACCATCAGCTGTATTTTAGTGTCATACCCTGAACACCCCGATTTTTTAGGAGGGGTCTTATCCCTCTGCAGCGTAGGGGACAGTCAGTGTATTCTTAGCCTTGTCGATATGTCTGTAAAAAAAGTTAAAGCAGAAATACAAAATTAAGAAAGAAAAAAAAACAACTAAAAGCAAAACAAAAACGCAACCCCTTTAAAACCCCTATCTATCTATCTATCTATCGATATATATATATATATATATATATATATATATATATATAGAGAGAGAGAGAGAGAGAGAGAGAGAAAGAGAAAGAATTAATTTACTAGTTTAATCAAAGTATTTTTTTTAAAATCATTAGATGCCAATTTTTGCTGAGATTTGGTTACAAACATGCGTGCACACACACACACACACACACACACACACATCGTTTCGTTTGATTTCTTTGTTTAATGGCATATTACCCTTCGTGGGTTATATAATGCCATCAGTGGTGCTATTTAACATATAGCCGGGGGATAAGGGGTATTAGTCCGAAAGTGAACGTAATAGCGCGACTGGAGTTCGAACTCGCTTACGAAGAAGTCGCTGTCCTTCCACGAGGACTACCTCTTTCTGTCTCTGTGTCTCTCTCACTATATATATATATATATATATATATATATATATATATATATATATATATATATATATATATATATATATATATATATATATATATATATATATATATATATGATTATATATATATATATATATATATATATATATATATATATATATATATATATATATATATATATATATATATATATATATATATATATAAATATAATATAGTCAACCACAGACAGATTGTTTTCTTTGTATCACAACTCTTCAATCTAGGATCGAAACCCGGACCCAAACCATCCACATAGGCAGGTCAGTTTTTAAATGAAGTTTAACAGGTTTTGAATTTTCCTCCGGTTGCTATACCGAGGTTAAAGAGCCTAACCTGTTCAACTATTTATATGGAGTAGAATAGTTGGATTCATACCTCTCCAAAAGGCTATTATTAGCGATATGTGAAATGCAAACACGATTTGATATTGATATATATATATATATATATATATATATATATATATATATATATATATATATATTTACATATATATAGTACTTTTAGGGAGAAAATTAAAAATACAACCTCTTTTAAGCAAACTCATAATTATATATATATATATATATATACATATATATATATATAGGATGATAAAATATCCACCAGAATGGAATAATTATAGCTAAATGTTATATCAAATAAATAAATAGCGAAATGTTATATCAAATAAATAAATCCCCAATTTCTGTTTTTTTAAGTTCTACGAACATGAGAATTTTACTAATATACGTGAATTATATTTTTTATTAAACTTTTCCCCGGTCACCAGATATATATATACATAGATGTTAAGGTGTTTGCTTAAAAGAGGTTGTATTTTTAATTTTCTCCCCCAAAAGTACTAAATTAAGTTCAATTTATTAAACATAAAATCGTGACAGCAATGAATAAGATAAAAAGGAACTAAGAATTGATGATACCAGACATTAGAAAACGCAGTGATATTTTTTTCTCTTAGTTCAATGGGGAAGGTGCCGACTGGTAAACCAATCTCCGGTAACGAGTCCTTTATTAAGAATCTCTGTCTCTCCAAAAATTCATGTGTCCAAACGTTTTTTTTTTGTAATGTATAACGACGATAATGAATCCGAATTGAGGTCTCCCTCCTCTCTCTCTCTGTCTCTTTCTGTCTCTATCTATCTATCTATCTAAATATATAATTCTTATTTTTTGTTGTTTACATGATTCAGTATTCAGTTTCCATGTGAAAAGTGTTTCTGACAAAATGAAATTATCAGTCGAAGGTTTAGATGATTTTTAACCCGTTAAAATTGCCAAAATCCGAGCAAATTGAGAAAGAAATGATGCTGTTCAACATAAAAATAACACCTTTGGTTATTGAACAAATTGTTAAATAAGAGAGAGAGAGAGAGAGAGAGAGAGAGAGAGAGAGAGAGAGAGAGAGAGAGAGAGAGAGAGAGAGATCAAACCATGTCATTGCAGAAAAGGAGACAAAATAGAAAGCTTCTTCAATATCAGAATTGAAAACCCAACAAAAAAAAGGAGAAATTGATCAATCAATATTATTATTATTATTATTGGCATTGTGCCCACCATGATTTTCGGAAATATTGACTTAAGGGTCGGCCTTTATTTGTCTCTTGGTTTTTCTCTTTATTACTTTATTATTCCCCTCTCTCCATATTCTTTGTTTTCAATTTATTTTCTCTTTGCTTTCTCCTTCTCATAGTTTCTTTCTTTCTTTCTTTCTTTCTTTCTACTCGAGTAAAGTTTGTTGCGGCTATAACAATGGAATTTCTTATCATTCTGTTGTGAGAACAAATGATAGAATTAAAAATGAAAAAAAAAATTGGAGTTAATATAATATTTATCATTTTACATATATGAAGAAAAATATATTTTTATTGAGTGGGTCCGAAAAGTCCCTGAGAGATTTTAAAAAAGTTTAAAGGTTAGAATTTTAAAAATGAATTTATAATTTCTTTTAAAATAAGTTGTAAATTGCAGTATTTTTCATAATCCGAGTACATTTACTTCCATTCTGTATGTTTTTTTTAGCATCCTACAAGATTACAAACAGAGATTACAAATAAAAATCCATGTTCTACTATTATTCATACCGAGGTGACATTTTCGACAGACTGTATCCATCAATCCATCCATTCACACACACACACACACACACACACACACACACACACACACACACACACACACACACACACACACACGTGTGTGTGTGTGTGTGTGTGTGTGTGTGTGTGTGTGTGTGCATAATTTTATCCTGATAATCCGGAAAGGTGAAACTTAGGTAGGTTTCTTCACACACACACACACACACACACACACACACACACACACACACACACACACACACACACACATATATATATATAAGTATATGTATATATATATATAAATATATACGTTTATATATATATATGCATAACATATACATTCATATATATCTCTTTATATATATATATATATATATATATATATATATATATATATATATATATATATATATATATATTGATTTGGCTTGGTTGTGTTTTATGGTATATCAACACTTGTGGATCCTTAAACGACAAATCCTGTTCACACACACACACACACACACACACACACACACACACACACACTCTCTCTCTCTCTCTCTCTCTCTCTCACACACACACACACACACACACACACACACACACACACACATATATATATATTTATATATATATATATATAGAGAGAGAGAGAGAGTGAGCGAGACATATAGATATATGTATGATGTACAAGCGAATCGTTTGTGGGTAATATTTTTAAACGAGCTATAGCTCACAAATATTTCCAAATATTCTTATGAAACACTGATAATTCTATTTAATATTATTAATTCAGTTATTCACAGTTAAATTATTTCAATTATTGTAATTAATCACAAATATTTTAGATTTAAATTATCTAGTTTCACGCAGTTAAATGAATTCAAATAATGATTAAATAGTTTTATTTGATCCACATATATATCCCTAACAGTTACTATTACCACAGGTCGAAGTGGACCTGGGAGTAGTGTCAATGAAGAGTTTCAGATCATTTCATGACATTGCCAAAACACTCTTTGGGGAGGACTTACCTCTCTACAGAGGTGCATTCGCCATATTTTGCAGTCCCAGCAGACTGGATGGGTATATGTATACACACACACACACACACACACACACACACACACACACACACACACACACACACACATACACACACACACACACACACACACACATATAGATATGAATCTCCCATCCCCTATACGTATCTATACATGCAAATGTATGTAAATATGTACATATATATATATATATATATATATATATATATATATATATATATATATATATATATATAAAACATGCATGCATATATATGTAAATATGAATATATTTCTATACATGCTTATCTATCTATCTATCTATCTATCTATCTATCTATCTATCTATCTATCTATATATATATATATATATATATGTATATATATATATATATATATATATATATATATATATATATATATATATATATATATATATGTATATGCATATTTATATGTATATATATATATATATGTATGCATATGTTTGCACATATGTTTATATATGATTGAATATGTATATATATACATGTATATGAATATAGATATACATACATATATGTATATATACACACATATACATATACATATCTATAGGTATAGATATGTATATGTATGCAAATATATATATATATATATATATATATATATATTTACATATATATATGTGAATATATGCATATACACACACAGATATATATATATATGCGTAAATGTACATATAAAGATGGATATATTTGTATATATATTCGAATATATACATATATATATATATTTATATATATATATATATATATATATATATATATATATATATATATATATATATATATATATATATATATACGTCTATATCCATGGATATGCATAGAAGCATGTTTCTTTATACCTTACTATATCAATGTTTATGCACCCTTATATTTATATATATGTGGATTAAAACAAATGTATGTACAAATACACATACACACATATATATATATATATGTGTGTGTGTGTGTGTGTGCGTGTGTGTGTGTACTTGTACATATATTTGCATAATTAAATACATATATATATTTATATGAATATATGTATATTTATGTAAATATATTTATAAAAATACACACACACACACACATATATATATATATATGTATTTTTGCACATATATTTGCATAAATTCACACACACACACACACACACACACACACACACACACACACACATATATATATATATTTAAAAGTATAGACATACATACATACGTATATTTTTGTATATATATATATATGTATATATATGTATATAAATACATATATAGATGTATATATATATATATCTGTATTTATATGCATATATAGATGTATATATATACGTGTATATATGCGCACACACACACACACACACACACACACACACACACACACACACACAACCATATATATATATATATATATATATATAGATTGATAGATATGAACAGACTGATATATATATATATATATATATATATATATATATATATATATATATATAAATATATATATTTGTTTGATTGTGTTGTGTGGCATTTCAATGGTCGTAGATTTTTTTAATACCAAATTCTTTTTAACACATATATATCAAATATGTATGATTTGTAAAGGGTTAATTAATTGGTAATAATTCTGAAACAAAGTAGGACTCATTTGTTTGCTTGATATTTATACTTGAAATCATTTAACTCTTTTACTCTCATAATTCTTTATTCACGCAATGAAATAGTTTCAGATATTGTTATGTTACACTTTTAATTACAACGAACATGGCTTTTTCGTTTGCATCGTTAAATTTTTCCAAGTTTAGTGATTGTTTAAGCAGTTCTGTTTGACCCATCCATGGGATCCTAACTGGTTCTACCTCTTTCGGTCAGAAAGGACATTGAAGTATTGGCAATGAACGGGTATTTCCCATTCCTCGGAACCCCTGAACAGGAGTCTGAGCCTCAGACGGTTTAGTGTATTTTTAGGGCACTCTTTGGTGTGTGTGTGAGTGTGTTTGGTTTTTTTTTTGTTTTTTTTTTTACTTATCTGCTGAGATGCAGTCTGTGTATTCTAAAGCTTCAGCCGACTGGGCTGCATATATATAGTCATTAAGTTGGTCGATCGTAGTCGAGGGTAACCTGAAGGCTCCCTTTTCAATAGCTACTAAATTGAAGCGTAGGTGACGGTGGTACTCTTTTCCCTGGATTGCTCCATTTACCCTTGATCCGTACCTTATAATGTTGAGTGTTAAGTAAGGATGCATCAAGTACTATTATTTGAGTTTTTGGTATAACTCGATCTGGAATTGAACACCGGTCTCCTGGACCACTGGTGAACACTCTAACCATTGTACCAATGGGCCGGTTATAAATGAATATATGTGTGCGGAAATGACTGTACATATACACGTATATACGTACATATATGTTGATATAAAAGTTTGTATATATATGTGCCTGTATGTTTGTGTGTAATAACAGATATATATATATATATATATATATATATATATATATATATATATATATATATATATATATATATATATATGAATAAAGGTTTCGCGTTTTTTTTTATGTATGCACGTGCAAATTTATGACTCAGAAAAGAGTGACCCAGCCATCTGGGACTGAAGAACATACCAACTGCATCTAAGCAGCGGGGTAAGACTTCCCTAACGTGTGTCCTAAATATGACACTAAACTATCTGATGGTGAGGTTCCAGTAATGCTGGATTTGGGGAGAATGCGGAGTAGCCCTTTATTGCAATCGTCCCATGGTCCACTCTGGCTTGGAGTGGTAACACCTGATAGGGTCCTATCTATGGGTCAAATAGAATTTAACTGTGTGCTTATGCTAAACTGAATTGATTGAAATAGAACTGTTTTTTGCATAAAAATGGATTTGGCATTAAATAACCTACAACCTACAATGGTTGATATGTCAGAAAACCTAACCAAACGAAAATCAGAAAAGGGAAATCATTGAATATTAGAATTGCACGAACAATTTAATATGTTTATTATAAGGAAAAGTACAAGACTCATTTTTGATTTTTCTTGTTGAATGATGTAATTCAATAATCAATACTCAGTCGTTTTGTACAACTTTTCAAAGTTCTTTATAAGTAAGAACATATAGCACGAGCAACTCCACAATTATTCTTAAGACCCGCTCTGTTTAAATATCACACAGATTCCAGAGGTAAAATTTGAATTTAATGCTTTTTCGGAAAATATTATTTTGTAATTGAAAAGAAATCTTATTTTTTGTGAGAACTAAAAAGTCATGAAAATATTTGTCGCCAAATGGTGTTTTTTTAAAATACTATTTTAAATGTAAACCAAAAAAATTAATACGAATGGTTTTCCACTTTTAATTCTTAGCTTTTTATTGTATGGACATATTTTGAACTCTTAACCTTTTTTTTTATTGTGGATTCAAATTATGTAACATTTTTAGAAGTTAAAAAAGAAAAAATCACAAAAAGATTTAAAAAAAGCATTGTTTCTTATCAACTCAAAAACTTATTTTTCAAACGAGTACTTCTCACATTTTTTAAAAGAAAATATATCACTCTTTAATCAGTGTAATAAAAAAACCTTTAGGAAAAAAAAAAAGAAAAGAAAAAGAAAATAAACTATAGCCGCATTACATGATGATGATGATGATTTATCAAATAAGTAAATAATTTTTATTCGAATTAATACGTGAAATTTTCAACTTCAAAATTAGGACACATTTTTATTTCTTAGCTTTTTTTTTTTGTTACATTTTTATAGAGTGAAAAAGAAAATAAATAAAGCAAATACATTTCTATCATTGTAACTTAAGAAAAAAACAATTGAGAACTGAATCTAAATTTTTTCATCTCAAAAAAAGTCTTTAGAAAAAGGAAATCATAATGCTTCAGACCATTCACGTGTTCAGGGTTACATTTAAAAAAAATACTTTAAATTAAGCAAAACACTCCTAAAATAAAAGAAATACGTAATTCTTAGATTCTTTTATGGTTAAATCTTTAGAGAGTGAATAAAAATTTGAATAAAAACTCAACTGGTTTATCGAAAACCGTAAACTAAAAAATCGTTCTTTAACTGAGTACTAATTATAGAAAATAAAAATTCATTGGAGACAAAAAAAAAATGACTATGAAAAACCTTTCATCAGTATAAGGTTATATATTTTTACATATCATTTCAAATGTAAACTACAAAATAATAAAAAGGAAGAAAACAATTTATGAAATAAGATAATTCTTTTCAATTGTATTTATAGGTGAAATCTTTTAATTACAAATAAGGACACATTTTTAATTCTTAGCTTTACTCCTTTTTCCCCTCTTTCTATCTCAGTCTCTGGTGTTCCTAAAATCCTTTTAGTCCGGGCACCGAACAGGGACACAGACAGATACACCCGTGCGCGCGCTCTCTCTCACACACACACACTCACACACACACACACACATATATATATATATATATATATAGTCATCCACATACAGACTGTTTCGTTCTATCAGAACTCTTCAGTGTGGCTAGACAGGCTAGATTTCCGAAGCTGGGATCGAAACCTGACTAAACACTCGAGGATCGTTGAAAAAGTTCTGTGCCTCTCCTAAAAAAAGAACCATTGCTGAACATTGTTCTTGTCGTAATACACTAACACTTTATAAAAATATAGAAAATCTAATTTAGATTTATCATATTTACCTATCCCTCCGCTCGGGCAGGATATGACACAAGGTCAATTTTTAAGCGGAGTTTAACAGGTTTGAATTTAGAGTTTTCCTTCTCCTAGACTAGTTGCCTCACCAAGGCCGAAGAACCTAGTATGCCCTACTATTTACCCAATGCTGGAGGGAGAATAATTGGTTTCCCAAGGGTATTAGTGCTATGTGAAATGCAATCAGTCTCGTCTAGGATTTGAACTCGTGTAACCGTGTCCAATTCCTACGACGATAACCATTACACCACGGGCACTTCCAATTTAGATGTATGCCTTAATATCTGTGCCGATGAACCCCATGCAAAGGCGAGAGGTATATGACAGATCTAAAATCTGGTTAAGGCTTAGATGTTTTTGAACTATCGTCGGGTATATACATATATATATATATATATACTTAGTAATTTCCTAAACTTTTGTTTTGATATGACACAAAGTCAAATGAATGTGGGACTCAGTGAAACACAAACTCACTCGTATAGGTTTGCTAGTCTATCTTGTGACTATTACACCAACTAAGATTTGTGGGGTTTGCTTTGGTTTTGGTTTTATGGCATATCAACCATTATAGGTTATTTAATACCAAATCCTTTTTATACATATATATTAAATATGATTTCTAACCGTTTCTTTGTAGAAAGCATTTTTAAACGAGCATGAGCTACTTGTAATTTTTTGCACACGGTTAAATATTTTCACGTCTATCAAATACGAATAATTCTGTTTACTATTAATCATTTGTTTGCACACAGTTTAATATTTTCAAGTATTGTTATGTATCTCTAACAATTCAATTAAACATCAGTCATTTGTTTACACACAGTTAAAACAGTTCTATTTCAAACAATTCAGTTTAGCATAAGTACACAGTTCAAGTGTCAAACAGTTCTGTCCAACCCTATCAGGTGCTATCACTCCGGGCTAGAGTGGAGCTGGGACAATGGCTATGAAGGGGTTTCTCCACATTCCCCAGTGCTTCAGCATTACTGAAACCTCACCATCAGATTGTTTAGTGTCATATATAGAACACTTGCTGAGGGAGTCTTATCCCTCTGCAGAGATGCAGTCGGTGTATTATACAGTCCCAGCCGATTGGGCCAACCACCTGAGGTGCCGACTTACATGTATGTATATACATGAATATATATGTACATAAGTATATATACATATGTACGTATAAACATGAATAAAAGCTTTGTATATATATATATATATATATATATATATATATATATATATATATATATATATATATTATTATTATTATTATTAAATAAACAAGTTTTAAAAAAATTAATACAAAAAGTGTAGAACAACGTCGGCTGGCAGAGCTTGGTAAACCTTTAAACAAGCTGTGTCCACTTAACAGCCTCCTTGGCAGCCGCATAACTATGAATTTCATAAAGATCTCTTGAGTGGTAGAAAACTACAATCGTCAGATGTGGTCACACACACACACACACACACACACACACACACACACACACACACACACACACACACACACACACACACACACACACACACACCTCTCTCTTTTTCTATCTATCTTTAACCTTGGTATGGCAGCCGGTCTAGGAGAATGAAAACTCTGAATTCAAGCCAGAAAAACTCCGCTTAAAAAATAAACCAAGAGTCACATTCTGATAGTGCGAAGGTGTTGATAAAAGTGATCTCTTATATTTAAAAATCTCTTCTCTGTGACCAGGGTTTAGAATACGTTGATTGTATCTCCTGCAGAGATGTAAGCCCCACCGCAGAAAGAGGTTGTTAGGCCAGTAAAATGGTAATTCTTGTGTATGGAGTGAGTGAGGGAGAGTCTCTCTGTGATTGGTTATACTAATCACGTTATGAGCCCAGAAGTCTTGGCGCAAAATCCCAAATCCACTCAGATAGATTCCACCAGGCTTTCCGTGAGGTAGTGACTTTAAACGCTCTCAGAGAGATAACCCTAAGATACCAGATATCTTCTTCAGCACGACGGTAAATCCCTTAAACTCAACTTTATACACAGGAAGGACTGTATATTGTTATTCATTGTTTCACGTGCT
Source organism: Sepioteuthis lessoniana (assembly GCA_963585895.1). Lineage (NCBI taxonomy): Eukaryota > Metazoa > Mollusca > Cephalopoda > Myopsida > Loliginidae > Sepioteuthis > Sepioteuthis lessoniana. The sequence continues at coordinate 100,482 of CAUZXS010002324.1, read as the reverse complement.
GGTTAATAAATTGTTAGCCTTAGAATAAATGCTATACTAACCCAATAAGGTGTTCTAGGTATGGCAACAAATTCTATATGGTGATGATGTTCGAGTTTCAGATCTTTGAGGAGTGTGGAGCCAATCTTTTGTAGCCATTTCTCCCAGTTCTACTCTGAGTAGGATCCTGTCTATAAATTAAAAAGATCCTTTTGAAAATTATTTGTATTAGATAGGAATATTTGAAAGCGTGGGAATTATTTGTATTGAGAAGTTATATTTGAAGTTATAATTGTTTACAAATTAATTATAGTAAAAGTTAGCGACCATAGTCGAGGGTGACCCGAAGGCTCCCTTTTCGATAGCTACTACACCAAGGTGTAGGGGAGGGCGCTACTTCATTCCCAGGATTGCTCCACTTTACCCTTGAACCGTACCTTATAATGCTGAGTGTTAAGCAAGGTGGTATCAAGTTCCATTTTTAAAGTCTTTGGTATGACTCGAACTGGGATTGAACCCAGGTCTCCCGGGCCATTGGCGAACACTCTAACCGCTGGGCCAATGTCCCGGTTCATTGAAACTATATAAGTGTGTGTGCGAATCATTTGTATTAAGAATAGTTATTTGAAGTTATAATTGTTTACAAATTGATTATAATAGGAATTCTTAGAACCATATAACGGTGTGCAAACAGATCAACATTATCATTAAATAGTAAAATTGTTAAATTACCCAACAAAGGTTGACATACCATAAAATCTACTAAACAATCAACGAACTATAAACAATGTGAGATCTCTGTGTGAGACAAAGGAAAGTTTTGTAAATATTCTAAAATCATTGATTTAGATAAAGCTGGTGTTATTCATAAGTTTGGGTCATGAATAATTTCCATTTTTAAAAGTAAGTTGTTACTACACATTTCAAAATTCCAATGCTTTAAACGCATTCGGAAATTTCCTGATTAAAAAATGCCTTCATTGGTCATTCTTCTTTCAGTAGTGAAAGAGGGCGCATTATAATTCAATCTATGATCTTACACCTCTAAAATGGACGAACTGAAGGTGCATATTTGACATGTAATGTGGGGGTTTATGAATGACAAAAACGCTGCAAAAAATAACTAAGAAAATTTCTAGCGTTTATAACCAACGTGTCATTACTGACTGGCAAGTCCGAAACTAGTTTTTAAAGTTTCGTTTTTTGCTATGCATTATTGAGAGATGAACTGAGACCAGGACACTGATCGGGCCTCAATCAAGATGCTTTAAGAGAATAGGTGGAATGTAAATCTATGCAAAAGGACTCGAAAATTAGCACTTGACATCAACACATCTCAATCTACAATCGGTTACCACTTGAAAAAAAAAAAGAAAAAAAAAAAAGAAAAGTGAGCAAAATGGGCGTTTGGGTTCCTCATACTCTACGTGAGAAGAATCAGGAATATCGCATATCCATTGTGACAAGTCTTTTTTCAAGACAGAAAAATGACCTGTTTCTCTAGAATATCATTACAGGTGAAGAAAAATGGTCTTTTATGACAATTTTAAACGCAACAATAAATAGATTTATATGCACCAATCTCCACAGTATACCCCAAAAGAGGAACTTTATGGAGGGAAATTTATACTATATGTATGATGGGATCACCATGGTATTATTCCTTTTGAGTTTTTAAACAGCAATAAAAGACTCAATGCAGACTTATACTCTCAAAGGTTGTAACATGTATATGAAAATCTTCTAAGAAACACCTCGCACGTGTCGATAAGAGAAACGTTGTGCTTCTCTATGATAACGCAAGGCTACATTAAGCAAGAATACATAGGAAAAATATTGGATTTAGGCTGGTCTATTCAACCCCACCCACTACAAACCTTGCACCAAATGATTTCCACCCTTTTTGTTCTCTATAAAATGCCCTGAATGACAAAAATGTTCTCATGAAGATCAGGTTAAGACGTTTGTAGAAAACTTCTTGAGCTAAATTTTACTTGAGGGTAATGAACAAGCTATCTGATAAGTGGCAAGAGGTGATTTCAAATAATAGCGAATATCCTGTTGATTAAAATTGATTTATTCTCAAGTTATTTATGAATAAGTTATATTTTAGTAAAACGGAAATTTATTTATGACTCAACCCAATATTTTCTTGATAAATAACGTGTATAGGTCGAATTTAGATAGCCCAATTTTTTGGCCAAAAATCATCACTGGGACATGCATGTGTAATTTCTAATAATTGGTAATATAATGAGAAGGACCAGGAGCAAACCCTTAGCTTCAAAAATCAATTCCATAAATTAATCACGTAAAAGTTATCTTCCAAGGAAATGGAGTCAGAGGGCAAAGTTCAAAGTTTGGACGAAGCTGTTTACGTTTAACTTCGTTCACATTTGTGTAAGGCAGAAATCCATCTTTTCTCTTTCTGGGTAACTAGTTGGGCAAACTGAACTCTTTTGTCTTGGTAAAACAACCAATTCCCTAGATCGGTGGCCGTACCAAAACTCTGTTTTCAAACCAGCTGTACTCCGCTTAAAATATGTCCTTGTGTCGCATCTAATCCGAAGCACAAATGTTGGGAAAATAATATTTTTAGGTAAAACGTGAAAGCCACAACAGTTTTAAAGATTTTTTAAAGAAAATTTATCAAGTTTGTGGCGGACTATGAATACTGAATGACGGTGAGGTAGCTGAATGTGTACAATAACCCCAGTGAACTTTTTCTAAAAAAATAAGACAAAACTAAAAACAAACAAAAAAAAAATTGTCCAAAATTGCGCACAAAATATGAATTCCGGTAAAAAATAAAAATTTTTGTTCCTTCAGTGAAATGTAGTTTGTGATTAATTATTTACTTACTGTATGAAAGGATGAAATATGTAAATCCTTATGCGGCTGAAGTAAATAAAGAATTTACCTTCAGGGGGTTATCATCCCCCTCTCCCATCAGCAACATCTATTCGTCTAAAAGAGGTAGGTTAATAAGGTTACCAAATAAATACTAACATTTTAAAAAATCTAATTATAACATGGTAAATATTTAATTATTGGTTCACAGTTTGTCCATAGACACACTAGTTTGGGTACTCAATGTTGCCGGGAAAAGTTATCAAGTTTATTGAGTAAATTCTAACAATTAAAAAAGAAGGGAAACTATAGCAGAAAACATTCTTAAAAAATGCGAAAAGAAGTTTTGAACTTAAATTGACCAGTGGTGACCTCGCGTGACCTCAGAGGTCAGCATCACATGATCCTTATAGATTAGTTTCCAGTTCGACAAAATTGGTGGTACATGATTGGGTTACTTGATTGGGGGTATTTGATTGGGGGTATTTGATTGGGGGAATTTGATTGATGGTACTTGATTGGGGGTATTTTATTAGTGGGAGTTGATTAGGGGTACTTAATTGGGGTTATTTGATTAGTGGGAGTTGATTGGGGTACTTGATTGGGGTTATTTGATTAGTGGGAGTTGATTGGGGTACTTGATTGGGGGTATTTGATTAGTGGGAGTTGATTGGGGGAATTTGATTGATGGCATTTGATTGGGGGGTATATGATTGGGAGTACTTAATGGTTCTTGATTTACAAAGGAATAAGGAAAAAATTATCGAGATTTTAGATTTAAATTTATTGTAATTATTTGTATTTAAAACGCACCATTTTTCCAAAATTTTCAGCCCTAAATATACGGGTGCGTATTATACACGAGAATTATATAATTGACTTTTTTTTTCGGCCACATGCTTCACCATATTAGGAAGATTTTTAGATATCAAAATTTGATATAGAAAAATGTAAAGTACTTAATATTGGATCCACAAATATTAGAGTTTAATAAAAATTTAGCAACAAGGAAATTTAAAAAAAAGTAAATAAGGAATGGCATCTAGGCGTTGGTTTTGATGCTACATTTAAAGATGACAATCCTATTTTGTCTATAATACTGAGGGTAAATGGAATGATTGGCTGGATGGTTAGAAATTTTATTTTAAAAGAGGCTAATGTGGTTTTAAAAATATGTAAAACCCTGATACCGCATAGAGAATATTATACTCAGGACAAAACTCTTATGTCGAGACAAGGAAATTGGAGTGTAATGTTGAGATTGGAAGTCATGCAAAGAAGAGTGATAAAATAATTTTAAAAAAAGGAAAGGATTACAGTTAATGGGAGATATTAGAGAAATTAGGATTAACTGCTTTACTAGAAAGAAGAATAAGAGGTGATCTAATTGAAATTTTTAAAATAATAAATAGAATTTTTAATCATGGTAGACATTTTTTCAATATATCTCCACAAACTGGAAATTTGCTGTCGCGATAGATTTCAAAAATTGAATCTAATATCCAATTGGATTTTATGTTTATAGAGTAATATATCTTTGAAACAAATTGCCAAATTGGATTAAAAAAAAATAACGATAACGTAAAGATTTTATTGATTAAATTTGATTTCAGAAAAAATGGTAAGAAAAACAATTTAAGAGGGCATTTTTGGTAACTATTAAATGAATTACTTAAAAGAATTTGATCTGTCTATCGATATTGTATCAATAGGGTATAGTGTAAAAATTATTTTTCTTTCTTTTTTTTAATGTAAAGGTTGATCTGAAAAGATAGTAAAACCAAGAGATGTCTAAGGAGGTATAACAAGCAAATAAATATTCAGAACAGGATAACTGAAAATAATTCATATCTCTAGTCTAAACTAATGTGCTTTCCACTATTAAAGAGAAATATCCACTGGAATGTGATACGTTTTTACAAAGAAAAATGATGTAACCAAAACAGAAAAAAGACGGGCTCGTGGTGTACCAAAAAACCAATTAGGTTTATTTAATCACAGGCAAAGATAGTTGATGGGAAACATTTCGGCCGGCCGTGATGCAATTGGCAGTTCAGGTCGGGTGTGTCTTGTCACTGGATATACCTCTGGCCTCAGGGGAACGTCCCTTCAGGCTTTAACCCTCTTCGTAGGGGTTGGGTTTATCGCCTGACGCCTGAGGCGCTCCTTTTAGGGGAATGCCGACAGGGTCCGAGGCATTTTTGGAAATGCCGGGAGCGTGTGGGCTCCGGTCCTGCGCAAGGACCCACCTTTAAAAAGGCCTTGTGCCATACTCGTCCGGTAGGTGGGACGGAGGACAAATACCATCACAGGCAAAGATATGTGTCAATTGATCAAGAAAAGAAACTGTTTCAACTTTGTGTGCAACCGTCAAATACACATCCATGTGTTGTAATATAATGGCCGAGGGATTTCGTTTTATATATCTTGCCTTTCGGTTTAGTTAGGCTGAGAACCTTTCGGCTCAGCACATGGGTTAGTTAGGTGCAAACTTGAGCGCAGGTGTTAACGCGCACGCAGGGAGGATGTGTCGTTCACAGATGTCAAAATAAAAATCCCAGATTGAAAATTGTGACTTGGGGATGTGAATGTCGTCATGCACCGGAAGCGTGCGCGGAGGATTTGGGAGATTTTGAAAAAAGGCAGTGAATTGAGTCTTGCCGTCCGAAAAAAAGGGTGACTTTCGCTTGCTCACCGAGACCTTGTGGCGGGTGCCACACGTGTTGGGGTGAGGCAGATGGAAAAGCCAGAATAGAAAGAATGTGTATCTCTCTCCTTATGTCGAAGAACCTTTAAACTCAAATGTAATAAAAAGTTTCGTACCTGAACAAATAAGTCGTAAGTGTTTTTCGTGTTTCGGGATTCCTATGTTCTATGTATGTATGTTATGAACATTCTATGTATGTTTCGTATATCCGTATCTGGCTATGGTACAGTGTGTCATAGCCGATTTTAAGTCTGATTTTGTTGTCTTTCTCTTGTGTCCGTTTTTCCAGTCTACAATGCACTGTCCACAGTAGGTAACTCCCTTCTCTATCCTTCAGGGGGAATAACTTTGATATTTTTTCCTTTAGGTCAGATCTCTAACAGAAACTCTGCTTGTTTATAATTTTGTTTCTTCTAATGTAAACTTATTTTCTTTGCAACCTTATTGCATTTTTGTGGGAACGAGTGTAATATAATGGCCAAGGGATTTCGTTTTATGTCTTTGGGTTTAGTTAGGCTGAGAACCTTTCGGTTCAGTGCATGGGTTACTTAGGTGCAACATTAATGCAGGTGTTAACGCGCGCGGGGGGTAGAATGTGTCGTTCATAGATGTCAAAATAAAAATCCGATAGAAAGGTTGACCAAGGGATATGAATGACCTCATGCACCGGAAGCGTGCGCGTGGAGGATTTGGGGGATTTCGAAAAAGTCAGTTAGTTGAGTTGAGTCCTGCCGCGGAAGAAGACGGTTGACTTTCGCTTGCTTGAGGAGGCCTTGGGCAGGTGTCGCACGAGATGGAGTGGGGGGGGCAGATGAAAATGCCAGAATAGAAAGAATGTGTATCTCTCCTTATGTCGAAGAACTTTTAAAATCAAAGGTAAAAAAAAGTTTCGTACCTGAACTAACAAGTCGTAAGTGTTTTTTGTGTTTCGGAATTCCTATGTTCCATGTTATATATATGTATATTTCACATCGGTATGCTATGTCCATTTCACACATGGCGTTTATTATGGCTATGGTACACGGGTTTGTGTATTTGCTTTAAATACTGTGTAAATTTTGTGTTTTAAAACATAATATAAACTAAATAAATTCTTATTTTTATTTTGTAAGAACCAATAAAAAAATTAAACAAATGCTAAATTTAAGATCGATTTTTAGCTGCTACAAATTCTAAAAAAATCAGTATGAAAAAGGACATTATACCCATGAAATGTTTTTCCAAATATTTGTTGTCAGATGTCTGGGGTGTCTTTTATAAACGAATACGTATAATACATAAATAATTACGGTAATTACCTTATTCGGAATGTTTATTGATTTTATTTTCTTTAGACACATTTTATCAAAATATTAACTGATAAGGACTGTTTATATTCTAAATTATGAACAGAACACTACAATTTCTGAGACGAAGCTTGGTGATTTTTATCAAATAGGGTTTTCGGACTATTGCCTTCATATTTATTGTTATTTCCACAACGAAAAAAAAAATCTGAATATGAACTCAAGTAAAAAATCATACATAATAGTAGTAATTCTAATCAAGTAAGAAGTTCCATGAGGGTTCCCGAGTTCGACAAACACCTGAAGAAGGCCGGAGGACATATCGGCCGAAACTTTGTGGAAATAACAATAGTCCGAAAACCCTTAATGATAAAAAGAACACTACAACTTATACGTTTTGTAATCAATAATTGTCTAAAACAGCGCTACTGAAAGTGGTGGTACGTGTATCGGTGCTGGTTCGCAAGTCGGTATGTGATAAGTTTCCAGTTTCACATTAACATATATATACAGTGTGTAGAAGCAAAATATGACATTTTTTTTATTCTAATTAGTCCAATTTTTGGAAAAAAAATGCAGTAAATCTAAATTTTCACGATTAGCTTTATTATTCAAGCACTTTTTCATTAAGATTCAGCCCAATATAAGTGAGCAAGAAAAGAAATGACAAAGAATCTAAGATTTGCTTAACGAGAAAACCAAATCAAAAAAATTTCCGAAATAATTGGAGTTTGTTTATGGTCTCCATAAAGTCCAGACCTTAACCCCCCACCCTTGATTACGCTATAAAGGGCGTTTTTGAAAACAAAATGCAACTTCCCGCCCAAATATTGGTTCGCTTAAGACAGCTATCGAAGGTTTGTTCATACAATAATTGAAAAAAATGGTGGCCATATTGAGTAAATTTACAGTTTTGTGTTTATCTTATTTTTTTTTTTTTAAATTAAAATCAATCTTGCTTTATAACAGAGTCGTTTATTATTATACTAGAATATTCCTAATTTTGCTTCCACATCCTATATATATATATATATATATATATATAAAGCATGTAATGTAAAAATGAAAATGAAAAAAAAATTCTATATTATTCTGTATTATTCTATTCTTTTCATATGCTGTAATACAATATAACGGATTGAAATATTTGGAACTTGCTTGAAAATCAAAGCAATTCACAAACTCGCTTGATATTGGCTGAGAGCCAAGCGTAAGAACCGGTTGGTTGCACACCGGATAAATATCCTGCCGGTACAAGTCAGATAATTTAAGAAGCACTTGTCTAAAGTACTCTGATTACATCTAATATATATATATATATATATATATATATATATATATATATATATCACAAAAAAACTTAACTGATGTAATCCATTATAGATTTATTTCAACAATCTGTTTGCACAGATTGCATCCTCAGATGGCGAACAGTTTCAGTGGAGGGTTACAATTATTCCGGGGAAATATTTTGTCTTAATTTAGACATTAAAGAAATTATTCATCAATACATATATATATATATATATACTTTACATAAAATAGTGATATAAAATAGTTTACTATTTTAAAGTTTCAATTAATTTTCCATTTAAAAAAAACAAACTTTAAAAACCTATTTTTATTTCAATATTCATATTAAGACCATCCTAATTCATTAATTGAATCTGATCATTTATTTGATTATTTAATATATATATATATATGTGTGTGTGTGTGTGTGTGTGTGTGTGTGTGTGTGTTTGTGTGTGTGGACAGCTTTTAGAAAAGATTGATTCACAATCCTAATATTTTACTTGCAGGTCGGAATAGATAAATAAAAAAAACTTGACTAAACATCCCTATGACTGTCATAAAGAAACGATATGGAATTTTCTATCTAAATTACATATTGTTTTAAATCACCCTGAGAATATTGCTAAAAGAGACGATAAGAATCTCATCGTCTTTTCCAGACAGAAACTTTCATGGAGTGTATATAAAGCTGTCATTTACTGAATTTTGTACAAAACCAGAAGTATGCAGCACCCAGTGAGAATCGAGCTCACTAACAACTGCCTGCAAGTGTTATTTATTGATCTTTTCTTAGATTACTTACAATACCTGCTGTCACCAAATGTTCACCCATCTAAGTAGTGAGCAGGCTCATCGTTACTTAACTTCAGTGATTTGATGCGAACCGGTTCTTTTAACATAAATTGACTGTAAATCCAGCCCAGTTGGCTAGGACAGTAGAATAGACCGACTGCATCTCTGGATAAGGGGGTAAGACTTCTCCACAGCGAATGTCCTGGATATGGCATCAAACAATCTGATGGTGAAGCTCCAGTCTTGGAGCTTTGAGAATGTGGAGTACACCTTCATTGCCATTACTCCCTGGTCCACTCCGATCCGGACTGGTAGTTCCTGACAGGGTCCTATCTATGGGCCAAATAGAATTGTTTGACGTTTAACTGTTTGTAAACAAATGACTGATGTTTAATTAAATTGTTAGTGATACATAGAAATACTTAAAACTCTTTAACTGTGTATCTAAATCGTAATATTGATATGATATACTTCGAATCATTTGACTGTGTGCAAAAAAGAAAATAAAAAAGAAAGAAAAACAGATTAATATTGAATTGTGTTAGATAGCAATAATTAAAACCATTTAACTGTGTTGAAACAACTGCAATACTAGCGCGCAAACAAATTAGTTCTAACTCATTTAAAACAGAAAGTACCGATGAACAATGTGTGCAAACAAATAACCGATGTTTAATTAAATTGTTGGTGTTAAACAGCAATACTTGTAACCATTTAACCTTGTGCAAACAAAGGACTGGTGTTAAATGATCACAGGCTCGTTTAAAAATGTTATCAACAAAATGTGTTTACAAATCATATATATTTAATATATATATATGTATATAAACAGGATTTGGCATTAAATAACCTACAAAGATTCATATGCCATAAAAACCAATCCAACCAACCATTGACAGTAAGTCCGATGTGTATATAAAGTTTTAGGCCCGAACAATCTTTTTGCTATAGAAAAAAATAATGAACTCATCGAATCAAAATAAAATTTTGGATAAGAATTTATGAGTTTCACTTTGCGTTAATTCTCTTGAGAAAAGTATAAACTTATCTCTTCTCTTTTCAGCAATAGATGAAAAGTAAGTTAGACTAGACTCTCTTGCATTGTAAACAGGCAACCCGTTTTTGGAGCAGGGAAAAACTAAATTAAAAACCAGGAGGCATGGGGCTAGCAAATTGACTCCATCAAATCCTATTTGCAACCGAAACCACAACTTATCATTGACAGTATGTGGTTGCGCTCATTTGTTCTACAAGGGGTCTAAAGTATGAAATGAGGCGTTAGATATCCTCCCTTGGTTGCAACAGACCCTTCAGACCACCACTAGAAGACTACAATATTCTTTAAAAACTAGCATTCACTGCAACAAAGGCTCTACAGATATATATCTATCTCATTTTACATGGTGTGTATATGTGCCGCTGTATTTCTTAATGTCATTCACGTCCTCAGATCTTACCCTTGAGATGAATTAGAAAATGAAAAAAAAAAGGGATCGCAGGGGTACACAGAGTGTACTATTACACGTGCACAATCCAAAATTATTTTTGGACAAAACTTCTGATTAAAAAGTATCGAGGCTGATATCTTCTCCACAAAAAAAAGAAAAAAAAAAAAAGAAAGAGAAATAAAAAGAAAAAAAAGAAAATACCCATCCCCCCACAAAAAAAACAAAACAAACAAACAATAAAAACAAAAAAACATTGAAAATTGATAATAGGGTCAAATTTCATCTTCCTCACCCAGTCGTGCCAAATCTCATATTCCTTTGGAGCTACTTTGCTGCGTTCGCTTATGGTCCAATTAACCGTTTCATTTCTGTCTCCACATAACCTACACTTCCTATTACTGTGGAGTATTATGAATTTTTGCTTCAATATTATATACAATGCATATAATACACATTTCATATTATGGCATTATGTTGTTTGGACTTCATCTTGACATCGAAAAAAACAGTCTTGACATAATCCTCACTTTATTATGTTAGCTGTTCCGTTTATACGTCTTCAATGAAATTTCATATTTCAAAATTAAAAAAAAGTAGAACATCGGTTTCGATAGTTTTTGATTACACCTCGTATTTCAAAAATTTCCTTTCATGTGTATGTCTATCATTTCATCGTAGTTCCATATCCAAAGAATTATACACATATATATATATATAATTTGTTTAAATGAAACATTTTTGTTTTATTTTTACCCGAGGATTACCGGGTACTTCAACTAGTTTATATATTTGGTAATAATTTGTTTGACCTCAATCAATAGGTGAACAGTTTAAAGTGAATCTAATGTAGTTTAATGTGAGTCTACATTCGTATTTGTTGGACCCAGGGACAACGTTTAACAAAAAAAATCTTTCATTGAGAGGGTTTCTCCAACAATAGTCAGCGGCACGCCATGTTGCTGCAAGATGTAACAAATCTTACAGAAATTAGCATATGTTGAACCCTGGGAAAAGGTTTAACGTGAAAAAATTATAATCAACAGGTTGCTGCAAGACGTAACTAATCTACAGAATCTAAATTTCGAGATACCGGAAGAAAAAAATATTTGCTTTACTTAAATAATTATTCATCAAACATTATTTATTTGCTTATTCAATCTGTAAATGAAAAATAATCGTATGGCTTTATTACCTGAGTTACGACTGACAATCCAATTTAAAAGCAAAATTTTTAAGTGTTATTTACTTAAATTTGAAAAATAGTTATTGACGAAAGGACATAGAATATTAAATAGAATGATATTAAATTCATAAGATAAAATAATATATATATATATATATATATATATATATATATATATTAAAACGAGTAGGCCCACGAAGAGATTTGCATTTTTTAGGATTTAGTCATTTTGTTCTTACATACGTATATGTTTCCAGCTTGTTGCTTTCGTCAAAGAACATATATGGCGCAAGGCATTGTTAATGGGGCACTCAATGAGACTTGAACTCACTTGTGTTTGCAGTTTGAATCGTTTTCAGTTGGTTATGGGTTTATATGGAGGTCACTCCTCTCTTTTTCTTAGAGTGTGTTTATCTTAGTCTGCTTTAACCTTCATTTGCCTTTGATATTTGATATGTTTTTTCGTTGTGTGTGTGTGTGTTGGTGTGGTTTCGGATCTCATTGACAGTTGTTTTTTCTCTCTCTCTGTGTGAATGTGTCTTGAGATTGTGTGTGTGTGTGTGTGTGTGTGTGTGTGTGTGTGTGTGTGTGTGTGTGTGTGGTACCTCATTAACAAGGTCTTGTGCCATGTATGTTCGCTGACGAAAGCAGCAAACTGGAAACATACACGTATGTAAGAACAAAATAAATAAATAAATTCTAAAAAAATGCAAATATCTTCGTGAACCTACACATTTAAAAATATTTGTTTCTCTCTTTGGACCTACAACAAAAATTTATATATATATATATCTATATATATATATACATATATATATATATATATAAATTTATATATATATATATATATAAATCTATATATATATATATATATATATATATATAAGAATATATACCGATATATATATATATATATATATATACAAAAATTTATATATATATATATGTATATATATATATATGTATAAGAATATATACCGATCGGGTATAAAAAATGTAAACAAAGGCTGCTGCTGCAGTTGCTAAAATAAAAATATCTTAAAATTCCTTTAGCCAATGTGGTCTGCTTGGTGGCTGAGAGGTCTATAACTTAGTCTAACGTAAAGTTGGACGGGTTTCGATCCCGGCTTCAAGCGTCCTGCGTGTCTAGCCCCACTGAAGAGTTCTGATAGAACGAGACAGTCTGTCTGTGGATGACAATATATATATATATATTTGGTAAAAATCTATTTTCTGCAATATGACTTACCTTTTTATAGAAATAATTACTGTTTGAAAAATTGACATTGTTTAGAAATGAGATATATTTTTTGTCTGTTAACTGTATCAGCGCTAGGTCAGATTGCCTTCATCCCTAGGAATTGCTGAATTTGCGCCCACTTCCCTGAGACATATGTGTATTGCCTAGTGCTTGAGGCGCCCCAAAAGAGGGAATACTGAAGGAGCTGATCTATCTTTGGCACTCCGTCTCTCGAGAGGCTTGCTTCCTGCGGTGGACATCGCATTAAACCGACATTGTGTCACATTCATTCACCGTGGGAGCTGGTGGATAAATATCTATAAATACCCATCACAAGTTGAAGAAACTAACAAACCTTCTAAACAAACAAACAAACAAACCAAAAAAAAAAAAAAAAAGAAAGAAAAATAGAAACAACACGTGATGATAGAAATGTCAAATAGAATTATCAGTGTTTGATAGCAATACTTGAAACTGTCAGTCGTATTAGTTAGGGATGGTTGATATCAAATAACTGAGCTAACAAATGACTTCAGATAAGTAGAAGTGTAATTTTTTAAAATGCTATGGAACATTGAAAATATAGCCATGTTTACCATCAAATATTTCGTAATGAATGAAATTACGGTTTTGAATAGACCATAAGGAGTTGATATGCCGTCAATCAACTAAACCAAACTTAACCTTCACACATCTTTTGTCCACGTTTCTCCCACTTTCTTAATTACACTAAATTATATATATATATATATATATATATATATATATATATATATATATAATTGAGATAACGCAGGCACAGGATTAACTGTGGTTGGTTATTAGGATCTACACGATCATCAGACCAAGTCTAATTAGAAAAAATATGAATAAAAAACTTATTTATGCAAATCTGAAAAAAGTAGTCCCCATTGTAAAACGATGTTTATGAATAATAATAATAATAATAATAATACTCACGAGAAAACGTGGACGTGGTTAAGAAAGAGAAACCTTTAGAGAGAAACTGAATCTCTCTTAATAGCAGCACAAAACAACGCCAGAAGAACCAATCATATCAAAGCAAGAATAGAAAAGACGCAACAAAATAGCAGATGTAGCTTATGTGGTGATAGAGACGAAATGATCAATCTCATAATAAGCGAATGCAGCAAATTAACACAGAAAGAGTATAAGGCTAGTTGGGCACGACTGGGTGGGCAATGTGATCCACTGGGAATTGTCCAAGAAATTTAAATTTGACCATACGAACAAATGATATATGCACAATTCAGCATCTGTCCTGAAAGATTAGATGCACAAACTCCTCTGGGATTTTGAGATACAAACTGATCACCTAATCTCGGCCAGACGAGTAGACCTTATAATAATCAACAACAAAAAAAGAACATACAGAATTGTGGACTTTGCTGTCCCGGCTGACCACTGAGTAAAATTGAAGGAAATGAAAAAAAAGGATAAGTACCTCGACCTTACTAGGGAATTAAAAAAATATGGCACATGAAAGTGACGATTATACCAATTGTAATTGGTGCTCATGGTACAGTCACCAATCGATTAATATAAGGACTGGAGGATTTAAAAATAACTGGACGAGTTGAGACCGTCCAAACAACAGCATCATTGAGATCGGCCAGAATACTGAGAAGAGTCCTGGAGACTTGAGGAGAAAGTGAAAGACCATCCTCTAACGCTGATATAAAAAAAACCTCTCAAGGAGTAACTATAATAATTATAACAACTTATTTGAGGAATTATACGTCGATTTTAAAATCTTCCAAAGGTCAACTATTAATCTAATGACAAAAGAATTCCTGGACTATTTTCGTGACGTAGAAATCAAGTCTTATATCACGAAGTAGATCCATAAGTTTTTGGTTATAGACCGTGGAATCCATAATAACAACTCCTCCACTTTTGTCGGAAGGTGAAATAACAATGTTGTGGTTAGAAGAGAGAGATTTTAAGGCAGTTATGCATCTGTTGGGTAGGGTCAGTTCATCGGAATGGCAATTAATGGAAGCGGCGATAATGCCTTGTAAGAATCCTTTGTGGAAGTTAGTCATGGTGCTTGTAATTTGTGTTCATTAATTTTCCCATATCATGGTTTTTGATACCAGTGGCAAATTTTGGGCGGAAACTTAAGGCTTCGGTTTCAATAGGGCTGAGACTGATCCTGGAGATGTTATTGACAAGATCAGCCTTGCCCAAATTTTTCCAACAACTTTTCTTTCATAAGGATATAAATTTAGATCTGAGTTTAGAGATGTGGTTATTGTTTATTCAAGATATCTCAGATCTAAGTTGATCGGCCGTGTTATGAGACATTCCTTGTTTCCGACGAAGTTCTAGTCCTAAAAGTCTAGCTCTTTCAAATGTATGTGCCTCTGAAAATTTTAATTTACGAACAGAAGATTCAAGGTATAAACGAATGTAATCCGGAAAAATATGTTGGATTGGATGAAGAACGCTGGATATACTGGTAGGTATAACCTTTTCTTTTATACAGTTGGTTAGAAAAGTCCTCCTGTATTTGAAGGAATAGGCTGTGATAAGTAAGTACTTGTATCTACGAATCCTTTTGATATCATCCATAGGAAATATCAGAGTGGAAAAATAGATTTGAATCTTGTTAGGCAATTTGACAGAATGAAAGGATTGTAATCCGACAATATGTAGAAAAATATTTATAAAATACAGTTTTATGATGATTCAGTGGTGAATAGAATATATACACTTTATGTACATGTGGATAAAAAAAAATATTCTCGAACAACAGCGTAACGCAATTATTTTATCATAAATCATTTTAATTTTAATTTTTTTCTTCTACGTGTCAGAAACGAATTAATTAAAATTGCATTTTTCTCGTTTAACGAGAAAAGGATCTTGAGTTGCGTCGGTTTTCATTAACAGCGCTCTCACTAAGCAATTAGTGATGTAAGTCAAAGAACAATTAT
Source organism: Sepioteuthis lessoniana (assembly GCA_963585895.1). NCBI lineage: Eukaryota > Metazoa > Mollusca > Cephalopoda > Myopsida > Loliginidae > Sepioteuthis > Sepioteuthis lessoniana. Next base: position 84,741 of record CAUZXS010002324.1, on the reverse strand, counting down.
ATATATATATATATATATATATAGCGTAGACACAGAGTCAATAGCGCTTGGTCTGATGATCGCATAGGCAAGAAATTGACAGTCACCAAGCGCTATTGACTCTATGTCTATCTTAGCTTAGATATTTTTGCTCTATCATTAATATTGACTACGCTTTATTCATAAATATAGCAAAGTAAACACACACACACACACACACACACACACACACACACACATATATATATATATATATGTATAACGAGAATCTGTTGGGTAAATCTGATAATTATCTTTTTAAAAAAGAGCCCTAAGCATTGAAACCAAAACAGAATCGTTAAGAAATCTAAAATGTAAGTGTTAAAAAGTCCTCAAAAATGTAAGTGTTAAAGATGTAAGTGTTAAAGATGTAAGTGTTAAATCTTTTTTGATATATATTATACTACTCACGTTTGTTCCAATTTCGTCAATTAGTACGAGGGTCATTCAATGAATGTCATATGCAACGGCGGCTACACCCTGGGTACTGGCTTTGGTGAGCTTGCTAAATCAGGTGAGGGTAGCCGACGGGTCTCAAACCCTCGGTGAGTTAGGATTAGGTTGCGTCAACCCTACTGCATGCGAAGCCTGACTCCCGGCGGAACAAGCGGAAGAGCTCACCTGAAGATCCAACGGTTGTGAAGGCGGTGGCAGCAAGTGTCGTTGGAGCGCTTAGAGCAGGATGTGGTAATTTACTAAGCTTTTTGCTTAGATGTGGCACAAGGCCATATGAAAGGGGCACCCAATGAGACTCGAACTCACTTGTGTAGGTTTGCTAGTCGAGCTTGCTAACCATTACACCACCAGAGGCGCCTACTTAGAGCAGGATGTGGCACCCAAAGAAGTCCTGATCATCCACTGCAGCCTGGCAGTCTCCTGTCGTAACGGTTCTCCGTGCCACTGGATCAAGGCTTCCCAGGCCGAGAGAGTGCACCGATCTTCTCACTATAAAACTTTCACGCACAGGTCAGTTTTGCAACTCGAGATGCAGAACGCAAACGTCATCATCGGATTCGATGGACAACCGCTATTTAACGAATAAGAGGAATCTATCTATCTATCTACGAAGGTCATTTAATAAACAAGGGGATTTTTTTTTGAAAAATGTAAAATAAGTTTTTTTTTCATAAATCTAAACTCTGCATTGTTTGGAATTGGTTTATAGCAAAAATCATTATAATCTTGCAAAAATATTTTTGTAGTTATTCAAGATAATAGCAAATCAATCAGTGTTCCAGGCTTGAACAGAGTTCTGTCTTCAAATTTTTGTTGACTGAGAAGTGCAAACCATTTTATATTTACAGAAGAATATATGATGTATATAGAGAAGCATGTTTTGGCCAAAAAATGTTTCCAAATTGGCTAAATTATTTAAAGACGTTTGAAATAGTATTTGAGATGAAGTCAGGTTAGGCCAGGCCGGCCCACTATGTTGAGCACACCTGAAATAATGGATTCATTCAATGCGCTCTTTTTGACTGTCAAAAGAATTAGAATTGAGGACACTTCTGAATAGTTGTGAATTTTTGTGGGTACAGCATGTTCACTGTCACTCAGGCGCCAGAACTCCTGCATTAGGGCAATGGGAAGGTGCTGCCGAAAGTTCGGAATCTTCGGAACTAGGCTTATCTTGAATTTAGCCGCATCTTGCTCGAAGGCAAAAACACGGATAAAGGGGTCGAACAGATACTGCACCCTAATCCAGCCCGAAGGTAGGAGAGCGTCACTATGATCCTTTATTCCGTGGCATGGGTCACAGACACAACACTATGATCTACCATCCCATACATTAATAATACCATCAATATTGACGGGAAATATGTTTGATATAGATAATACCTTTTTTTCGTTTTTAAGTAAATTATTTTACGCTAACCTTATTATAAATAACTCAGTCTCCGTCCTTCCTTACAGTCTCTACAATTTTTGGACTGATTTCAATCAAACTGTCAGAAATTGTTAGACGTATACACGGAAAGCTTTTAAACTTTTCTCGGGACTCCAGTTCAGACTGGTTTTTGGTTTAATCTGTAATATGGGTAAGTATTGCTAAGTTGATAAGTTAGTTGGTGTTTTAGGGTATATCAACCCTTGTGGGTTATTCAATGAAAATTCCTATTTGTATTTGATTTGTAAGCGAATAGTTTCTTGACAATAGTTTATTTAATTTTAAACCCCTTGGAGTTCATTTGTTTACACATAGTTAAATAATTTCAAGTATTGCTATATAACATTAATAATTCTATTTAATATTAATAATTTATTTGCACATAGTTGAATGTTTTAAGTATTGCTGTCTAACACTAATAATTCTTTTTAATATTAATCATTTGTTTACACACAGTTAAATGGTTTGAAATATTCTTATCTAACAATAATAAATCTATTTAAGATTAATCATTTGTTTGTACACAGTTAAATGGTTTCAAGTATTGCTATCTAACATTTGTAATTCTATTTATCAGTTACCCCTAATACGAGCAATTTGCATACAGCTGTATGGTTTTAAATAACTAGTAATTATAATAATCCTTTGTAGATGATTGAATAGTACTATTTCACCCATAAATGGGTCCCTAACAGATGCTACTACTCGAGATCAGAGTGGATTTGAGAGTATTGATAATGGAGAGGAACTCCTCATTTTCCAAACTCCAGAACTAGAGCCTCACCATCAGAAGCAGTTTAGAGTTATAACCTGAACCATATTTGCTTTTCTCAGCATGATTGACCCTCAGCCACTACCTTCCAGCACATTTAAGATAAAAAAAAATGTTAGGTGTTCGTTTGCCAGAAGAACAATTCGAAGATTATGGTTTGGTCAATCATGTAGGTGCTAGGGCTTCACATGACCAGCTAATTAATCAGATAGGACTTCTCTGACCACCCTAAGACTCTAATCAAAGTCAGATTTGAGGCCGAATGTCTCCCAACTTCGGTTGTCCACCTTCGAGTGGGTGAACCACATTGATTGCTGAGCATAGCACTTGACCAGCTGGTCTAGTTTAACCTATGAACAGGCATACGTGCTAGACTCCTGTTACATCTAATATGTTCAAGTCTAGCCGAGTCATTTGGCTCACATTGCACCTTGTGAGCTTATGACTAGCATAGTCCAGTAGGACACGAGTCTCGGCTCCTGCTTGACCTCCCTCTTCCCAAAAATCCCCACTATAAAAAAGACCTTGTGTCAAGTCCTGTCTGGTGGGAGGCAGAAACAAATATATGGGCTTTCTGACTACCTCTCTTGCCCAGTAAGGGTGAAAGTGGAGTGTTGCTGGTCATGTGACCACTTCGGCTTCCGGGTCACGAACTGTCAACACGGATTGTCACGGTCAACAGATTACCTCGTTGGTGGTGATAGGGTGTTACCCCAGGTGCAGTCAGCGTATTCTACAGCCCTAGCCGACAGGGCAAGTAAGTACTGCTAGTTTTAATAAAATACTGTTAGGCTGTTGGCTGGTTTTACATTTAGAATGTTATAAAATCTGTAATTATTTACCAAAATTACCATTATTTCCCTTTTTTTTCTTTAATCCCATTACACTTTTTCTAATCACCGAAGTGAATTGCTTGATACGATATTGAAACTGATACCAATTTGTAAAACGAAGATTGCGCATTAGGGTCTAATTTCCATGAAGTTGAAATCATTTTCAGAAGTAGTTTAAAAAAAACGGCACTTGAGATGAAACTTTATATTTAGATGCATATTTAAATATTCCGTTAGAATTTTAAAAGAATGGAACACAGAGGAGTAGACCAGATTTGGTTGACCTCATGTGCAATCCAATGCACCCCAGAAGAGAAAAAAAAAAATGAACAAATACTCAAAAAATTGAATGCCAAGTTCTCCCCCAAGATTATTGGGTATTTGTCCTGAATATACCTCTGAGGAGATGTCTGAGGTAATGTGTGTATGTGTGTGTGTGTGTGTGTGTGTCTGTCGAATGCTTACATTTATTATCCTGCTAAGGGTAAGTTTCAGTCATTTGTTTCATTTTCTTTTCTTTTTTTTATCAAACTGTTATATTTAAAAACTATGTCTTCATATCAAAACAGTTTACCCACCACCGTTATTTCTTTAGTCTTCTCCTACTCCCACCCCTAAAAAGATGAAGACTTACGTCCGGTTGCCGATACATAACTTATCTACTTAATAGTAACTGTTTTTTTTAAATAAAGATAACTGAAATATTGTCTTATTTAGAAATTGAATAGAAAGAATTGAAAAGTATTAGATTTCTCTCTTTCTCTCTATTGTTTTGTATATATATATATATATATATATAATACTTATATTCATGGGGTCAGGTCGAGGTTAGGGCAAGCTGTGTTACCGTTTTTATCTGACTCCATTCTGAGGTTATTCTATTTTTACCCCCACGTTGCTTTGTTGATGTAACTCCTTGGACAAGAAAGGCCCAAAAAGGATTATACGAAAGACGACAGCAACAGACAGAAGACAAAGACGTTTTTTTAAAAATTTTTCCTTTATTTCCTGGGTTCAACAACCATTCAATGGGTGAAGGAATTTTCCCTGAATATAATTGAAATGGTTGAATCCCCCAGTCAAGGTGTTTAAAAATACGTTAATGGTTTCTTAGTATATGTGTGCCCTCATTTGGTATTTTAAAGCTTTAACAATTGTGTTAGTCGCCTTTGTAGTGTTTGTCCAACTCCAGGGTCGCGTTTGTGGTGTTTGTCCAAGTCCAGTGTTTTATTTCGTAGTTCGATATATCCTTTCATAGCCTTTTATATTTCGGCATACTGTTAACCGAGAGGGCTGCTACTAGTGAAAGGTCTATCCAACGCATCGTTCAAAGACGAATGAGTGGCGTCTTCCACAAATGAGCAAGATGTTGTCACTTCTCCGGTCACAGCCTGAAAGAGAACGAGCCTCCTTCTTTTGTCGGGAGATTCCTTTTTCTTTACGCATGCGTCGTCCCTTTTTCCTGTCAGAGACCTCTGGGAGTTTCTGCATATCTTAACAATTTTCTTTTTTTAATTCAATTTAAATTTTAAAAAAATTATTTATTCATTCCCTACATATTCAGCATCCAGGTAATGTTATATTTTGACCCTCGCCCCGGCCCAAAAATGCTATTCCAAGGTGATACACCGGAAGGAAGTGACACATTCCAATGGCCAGTAATCGAAAGAGATCGCGTGGGCGGATTAAGGCTTATGATATGGGACAAGGTGAAGGTCCCATTGTGCCACTACAGTGATGCACCGGAAGAGAGTAACCTCTGAACTGCATGACAGTTATTTCCGCTTGATGACGATTAAACATTCGATTTCAAAGATCCAGTGGGCGATCGTGTGGGCGTTGAATCATTATATAATTGAGTTGAGTTGGGTGCCAAAGCAGTTGCCAGCAGAATTCCAGACAGCTAGAGACCAGATGTGGTAGGGAAGCCACACCCGACCGAGGGGGCCCTCGGAAAGCCCCAATGGAGTGGACCCCAACATCAGAAGAACAAGAAAGACACAACGTGACGGTCATAAGTAGTGGAGGTCAAAATATGAAGTTTATGTTCAGTCTCCAGCATCCTCTCACATGCAAACCCTTGAACAACCCTTTCGAACCCTTGCAATAAAGTGAGAGGTAAAAATATTGTTAAAGAAGTCTTCCTGCGTCTTTATCTTGCGTCGTTTATTCATGCGTTTTCCTTCCTGCATCTTAATTGTTACTGCGTGCGTCGTTTATTCATGCGTCTGTCTTTGATATTGTGTCGTTGTGATGCTGAATGAATCAGAAGATGAGTATACAACAGTAAGACTAACTTTCCGTCATTACCTTATTATATTTATATTATTACAGAACTGTCCCATTTTAGTCCACAAAATTATATACTAGCAAGTGGACGTAAGTAACCATATTCTTAGTCGTTGTTGGGGGAAGAAAAAAGCTAAAGAAATATAACGGGTGGTTTGAAGACGTGGTTTTAAACTGTAAATTTTCAGGGAAAAAATGAAGGGAATGACAAATTTATTCTTATCTTGATGGTGAATATAAGAATTACATTTCTATATAATTGTTTTTATTGTACATTTTACCACAGACATTTCCTCAGATGGTTATTCTTAACAAGTTCCGATTAGTGGATTAACGATTGGAAATTAAATTATAAGGATTATACCTTTTTTTTCAGACGCAGGAAAAATAAAATGATACACACGACGAAATAAGTTAAGTTAAAATAAATAAATAAATAAATAGATAGACAAATCAATAAAATGAAAATAAAATAAAATAAACAAAAACACACTGAAAGCTTAGTTCTATCTCGTTGGTCATATATTGCGTGAAATAAACATGTAAGTTTCTCAGATAATAAAAAATGGTTTTGACTTTCGCACTCAAAAATAAAATAGACATAAAACCAGACTGATAAATACTAATTTCGCGACCGTAGTCGAGGGTGACCCGAAGGCTCCCTTTTCGATAGCTACTACACCAAAGTGTGGGAAGGGTGCTATTCCTTTCCCTGGATTGCTCCACTTTACCCTAGATCCTTACATTTTTTGAGTCTTTGCTGAGTGTTAAGCAAGGTACCATTTTTTGAGTCTTTGGTATGACTCGACCTGCAGATTGAACCCAGGTCTCCCGGGCCATTGGCGAACACTCTAACCATTATGCTAACACCAATAATTATGAAATTAGACATAAAATTCTATTTATACGTCACCAAAACACTTAAGTAGGACTTATTTATAAAATACAATGTGACTATATATATATATATATATGTATATATAATCTCGTCAGTCCTTTTGAAAACTCCACAGCAGAATTCAGAGTTGTCTTTTTCCAAGTCTGTCTGTTCTAACAACGCTAAAGAATCTAGTCTGTCCTTATTCATAGTTGGTATAAAAAAAGATGGTTTTATGGGTTTTCCTTAGAGCATTGATGTACAGACAGTCTCAGCCGGGATTTGAACTAGGATTACTGATTCAATTTTCAGTGCCGATAACCGTCGATATATATATATATATATATATATATATATATATGCGTGTGTGTGTCTGTGTGTGGTGGTGGTGCAGCAGTCTTTCATTTAAGCATGTTTGATTAAATAATAAAGACACATTTTATTTATATAATTTTATTAAGATTCTTTCAAGTTTCTGGATAAATGTCTTGGTTTCAGGTTGGAATTAGTGGATGAATTTACCAAAATTGTCCCGAGCGCTTTCGGACTTTTCATCAGCCATCATCAGGGGTTGTTTGCATGTATAAAGAGTGATTATTAAAGGGTTTTTGAAAGATCTTTTTTTTTAGGTTTTTTATAACATAACAAAATTACGTAAATGCTGAGTAAGATAAAACTGAGATGCTGATGAATTTAAAAAACAGAACACTATCAACGGAAATAGAATATTATCAAGAAATATGGAATATTAAAAAATTTTTTAAAGGCATTTCAAAACATTGTTGCTATTTTCAAAATTAATTCAATTGATTTTAGGACAAACATCGTGTATATGTTCAAATGTTCCTTGGGAGACTGTGTTTCCAAAGAAAATAATACCTATGTTGGTCTTACCTCTACAAGTCTTTCTAGACGGCTTACGATGCACCTTAATGATTCTAGCTCCATAGACTTACATCTTAAAACCCATTTCATTCCCAAATCCCAATTTCGAAACATTCTAGTTGAAAACACCACCATAATAGCACACGAAATTAATAAGCTACGACTTCAAATCCTAGAAGCCCTACATATAAAAAAAAACCAATAAAAAAACAATAACAAAAAACCCCCTAAAATCAATAGAATTAATTTTGAAAATAGCGACAATGTTTTGAAATGCCTAAATATTTTTTTTGATATTCAATATTATTTGACAATTTTCTTTATCTGTTGAAAGCGTCATTTTTTTTTTTTTTAACTAATCAGCATCTCAGTTTTACCCAACTCTGCGTTTACGTAATTTTGTTATGTCATAAAAAACCTAAAAAACTTTTTCAAAAACCCTTTAAAAAACTTTCTTTATATAAGTAAGCAACCCCTGATGATGGCCTATGAAAGGTCCGAAAACGCTCGGGACAATTTTGGTAAATTCATCCACTGATTCCAACCTGAGACAAAATGAGTATTTATTATTTAATCAAACGCACACACACACACATACACACACACATATATATATATATATGTATGTATGTACGTGTGTGTGATTTTGAAAATGAAAAGTTTAAAAGATTACTAAATCACAACTCCGAGTTTCTCAACACAGGTCGTTAGGAGATTCATCACATACGAATACCGGGTATTCTAATATATATATATATATATATACAACATAGTCTCACACCAGAGTAATGGAAAATGCAACAGAGCGTTGAAAGTTTTAGCCCTTCATGTCACACCAAAATTGAAATAAGTACATTTAAGTTTATATCTTTGTTTTGATAATTTTGTAGCATTCTACACGAGGAAAGACCCTGCCAGAAAAAACAAAACAAAAAAAAAAAACGAAACAAACAATGCAGTCCTTTATCAAGCTTAGTTAGTCACAATACTAGAAATATGGAGCGTTCAGAGGGAATCAATTTCACTAAGAATGGTTTGCTAACCTTTATACCTCGTGATGTACCTATCCACTTGTACGAGCAGTGAGATTAACATAAGGACTGTGTTTCAGACTAAACAAAACTTAGTAAATAACAATTGTAGCAGTAAGAAGTCTTAGTTCTCCCAAGTCTGAGACTATTCATGTTTCCAGCCTAAAAGTGAAATGAGAATTTGTCATCGACAAACAATAGAAATATGTGCTGAATATTAAAAACGAAAAAAGAAAAAAAATACTAAAAGAGAATTTCGGACACAATTAACACCATTGGCGAGGAAAATTGGTTACGTTACCTCGTTATATTTGAAGGAAAATAAAGGGAGAAGAACGAAAATGCCGTAGGGTTTTCAAGAAGATTTAATGGCAGCCAGAATAAAGAGTACCTTTATGCTGTAAGTCTCGTAGGAAGGAATGAATGAAGGAAATAGTTATTGAGTTGAGAAGGAATTATAGCAGCTAAATGTATGAGCGGAATATGTGTCACTATAGACATAGCAAAAGTCGTGTTTGTTGTTTAAGGACAGGAATGATGTAGTCACCCATAAATGTGTGGTCCTGGTTGCTGTAGGAGAGAATCATGAAGGTCTCCAGAAAAGGTTGCCCAGGACTGAGCTAGCTGGATGTCTGAGCGAATTTTCGCGTCGCTGTAGACATAGCAAAAGTTAGCAGCGACATAAAAGTTCCTGTAAGTGACGGATTACATGAATCTAATTCAAGTTCAAATGGGAACCCATGGTGTAAGAGGGTAGATTCAAAAGGTCCATTAATAAGACGGCTTTCCTCATGGTGTTGTGATTCTGCTGCTATGAAGAGAGCGGACAGAAAGTACGTCCGATCTGCTCGAAAGGTTTTGAGGAAGAGATAGTTTGGCTGGCTTTCACCATTTTTATGTTGTCCGGGAAAATGGTCCGGGCCGAATAGGATAAGTCATCCTCATTGGATGAAAATATGCGACGACCATAACGGTCAAATTAATTTACGCGCGAAACAAAAATACGTAGTTCTTTCTGCTACACGCCCTTTTCAGGGGAGCTAGGTTGACGTTCTTATATAAGACACATGACGTAAAGAATTCACATATTTTGATCCTTCCGACCGTACGTAAATATCACTGGTTTTAACGCTGTACTTTTGGGCCCATCTAACGCACACGTGTGAGAACAGGCAATCACACCGGAAAAGATAACACCGAGAAAAACTGGAACCAACTAAAGTAAATATCCTTTTTTCTTCTACCATACAAAGAAAGACTTAAATAACGGGAACTCAATTTCGGATTGGAGCCAAACGAAATATCAAAAATAAAACGCTATTGGAGTAGTAACTAGTTATTGGTAACGGTTCCTGCTAGGGAGAGTATTTAATCGTGTCCCCACTCTCTAAGATCTAATGTTACAATTAGTATATCATTGATATACTAACATTGAATAGATGGAATGAAAGACAAGATAAGCTCATTTATATATATAGGACATTTAATACATACATATAAAGTATTCATTTTTTTATACATACATATAAAGCATTAAAAGAAGTATTACGAAGAATACACAAATGTGTCCACAACAGATGAAATGTGCACATTGTTTCTTGAACAAGCAGTATAACAGAAAGAATACCAAAGTTTTGCTTGAGTTGTAGTTTAGTCGTGTCGGTTAAATAGTTGGCTATATTAATTGTCGTATCGGTTAAATAGCAAAGCGAACGACAACGTCATTCGTCAGTTGGTGAGGAAAGTCTGTTCAATAAACTGTTATAAAAAGAAGTGTATCTACTTCAGTCGAAGAACCGGGGTTAAAGGAGAAAGGAATGGATTCTGAATACTAACCTGACCAATAGACATGTGATGTCCAAAGACACGCCCCCAAATCCAAAGGAAGACAATTATTTATTGTCACCTTACAACACCAATTACGGAAAGTCTTACAATAAAATGGACGTTCCGTGCATTCGAACCTTTTTCTTCATACTTGGCGCGAAAGACACGAGTAAAAAGTCATGCATAATAAGAACATTTCTCTGAAAAATGAAAGACATTTGACCTAAAACTTCTAAAATAAAATCTGCATTCATTCTCGGCAATCATATTTGCCCCGTCTTTTCATTTTGTGCCTTTATCTTCGCACGTACTAATCCCAAACCAAAAGTGTTACGAATATTTATACCACAAAAGTCAATCCAGGACCAACCCAAGTAAGTAAAGTTGGCGACCGTAGTCGAGGGCAACCAGAAGGCTCCCTTTTCAATAGCTACTACACGGAGGTGTAAGAAAAGGCGCAACTTCTTTCCCTGGATTGCTCCACTTTATCCTCGATACGTACCTTATATTGCCGAGTGTTAAACAAGGAGGGGTCAAGTACCATTTTTAAAGTCTTTGGTATGACGCGACCCGGGATTAAACCCGAACCATTGGCGAAGACTTTGCCCAATAGACCAATGAGTCAGTTTGATATATTTTCTCCTTCTCTGCTAAACTACAAAGTTTAATAATTCTACCAAAATTCATTCAGGTTAAATTACGTGCATGAAAATGCTGAAAAACAAACTCTGAGGGGATAATTATAAGTAAAAGAACAAATGATTAACAACGAGTAAAAGATAAAAAAAAGAAGTATATTCATAAATATAATAAAAGATAATACATCAGCATCATCATCATGTCGTGCCACCAGCACGGATATCCCTGACCCTCTCTCGCCACTCCTCTCTATCGTTCATCGCTTCTGGCTGGTCCTCAGGGCTACATCCCGTATCCTCACAGAGCTGCTGTATGTTGATTCGAGCTGGTCGTCCTGCTTTTGCTCGACTATATGAGGGGGTCCATAGGAGAACATCACTAATAAGCTCATCTCTGCTTCTCCAGCAGTGTCCTGCATGTATGGTTCGTCTAAATTTGATAGTTTTCGTGATGGGAGGTAGGTGGTCGTACAGTTGGTGCTTCGTGGGGTGTTACCTCTAGGACTTGTTCAAAATTGCTCGCAGCATTCTTGTGTAGCTTTTTCTCCATCCGTTTAGTTAGCGTCCATGTAGTGCATCCATATAGCAGTATCGAGACGACCGCTGCTTACAGATAGTTGTAAAGTCCGTTGACTAAAGCTTCTGTTATTTACCCATACCTGGTATGGAGGGGAGAGAGAACAGACGGATTCATGCCTTTTTCAATGGCATTAGCGCAAGGGGAAACACAAAGAGTATCGTTCAGGATTTGAACTCGAGTTGCTGATTCCTCGAGTCATCATTTCCTATGATGATAACCGTTACGCTAATCGTATATATGGATGTATTGTATGTGTTTGTGTGTTGGGGGTGCGGTGACTAGGGATTTGTTATATGATTCCTTTTCTTTTCTTGATGGGTTTCAGTTTTTGATTCACATTTTTTTTCATTTAGGTTTTTGTTTTGTCATATTTCACTGTCCTTTTGCTTTCTGTTTTTTCTTTCTTGTCTTCATTGCTTCTCTTGTTGCTGTTGTTGTTAATGTAAATAATAATAACAATAAAGTGTAGGTTATGCGGAGAAAGAGATGAAACAGTTAATCACATTGTAAGCAATTGCAACAAACTAGCACAAAAGGAATACAAAACAAGACACGACTGGGTGGGAAAGGTGATCCACTAAGAATTGTGCAAGAGACTGAATTTAATTCATGCTACTAAATGTACAAACCAGAATCTGTCCTATAGAATGAAACGTATAAAATTCTCTGGGATTTTGAGATACAAACGGATCCCATAATTCCATCTAGAAGACCAGATCTCGTGCTAATTAACAAAAGAAAAAAAAAAAAAAGAAAAAAAAGAAAGAAAAGGAGAACATGCCATCTAGTGGATTTTGTTCTGTCCGATTTCAGAGTAAAGCTATTGCCCAGTCGGCTGGGGCTGTAGAATATACCGACTGCTTCTCTGCAGAGGGGTAACCCTCCCCCCAACGAGTGTCCTGGATATGACACTAAACAATCTGATGGTGAGGTTCCAGCAATGCTGGAGCTTTGGGGAATGCGGGGTACCCCTTCATTGCCATTGCTCCCTGGTCCACTCTGGCCCGGAGTGGTACTATTTACCAACCCCTCCGCTCGGGCAGGATATGACACAAGGTCAATTTTTAAGCGGAGTTTAACAGGTTTGAATTCAGAGTTTTCCTTCTCCTAGACTAGTTGCCTCACCAAGGCTGAAGAACCTAGTCCGTCCTACTATTTACCCATAGCTGGAGGGAGAATAAGGGGGTTCATACCTTTCCCAAGGGTATTTGGCCGAAAGTGAACGTAATAGCGCGACTGGAGTACGAACTCGCGTACTACGATTCCGCAGTTCATCGCTTTAACCATTACACCACGGGGACACCCCGGAGTGGTAGTACCTGACAGGGCCCTATCTATGGGTTAAATAGAACTAACAGCATACTTATGCTAAAATGAATTGCTTGTGTAAACTGAATAGCTTGAAATAGAAATGTTTTTGACAATTAAACCGTACTTACATTTAAACTGCGTGCTTATGCTAAACTGAATTATTTGAAATAGAACTGTTTTCGACATTAAAACTGTATTTACACTTAACTGAATTTTTACATATAACTGCTTGAATAGTTTGAAATGGAAATGTTTTTGAAAATTAAACTGTGTACTTATGCTAAACTGAATTGTTTTAAAAAGAACAGATTATTTACATAAAAGTGGATTTGGCGTTAAATAACCAACAAAGGTTGATATGCCATAAAACCAAACCAAACCAGAGTAAAACTAAAAGAAAGTAAAGAGATAGACAAATACCTGAACTTTTCCACAAAACTAAAAAGCTGTTGAACATAAGGGTGATGATACTAATTGTAATTGGTGCGCTTGGAAGGGTCCTAAAAAAAACTTACAAGAAAGACTGGAGGAATTGGAAATCAGCGGAAGAATCGAGACAATTTAGACTACGGCATTGTTGAGATCAGCCAGAATACTGAGAAGAGTCTTGAGACCTGAGGAGACTTCCTGTTACTTAGATTCCAGTAAAAACCACCATCTAATGCTGGTGTGAAAAATATGTAAGGAATGAAATAATAATATATGCGCAAATCAGAATCTGTCCTTGAAAGTGAAACACATAAACTTCTCATAAACACATAAACTTTAAGATACAAACGGATCCCCCAATCCAGGGTAGAAGACCAGACCTAATTTAATTAAAAAAAGAAAAAAAAAACAACCGGTTATATAGTGAATTTGTGCCAACAGATTGCTGAGTAAAAGTGGAGGAAAGTGAAAAACTAGACAAATATCAAGACCTTGCCAGAGAGAAAAAACAGGAATAGGAAGGTAACTGTATAGTTGTTGGTGTCCTAGGAACAATTGCCAAGAACCTGGAAAAGAAGTCTGAATGAACTGGAGGTTACAGAAAGAATTAACAATAAAACCATTTAGACCACAGTACTATTAAACTCGATACTTAGAAAAATTATTAATGGAAACCACTTGTTAAAATAGGTGTAAAAAGCTCGAATAGAGTGAAAAAAAAATAATGTGGCTGTGTTAAATTCTTTTCCTACTAAAATATCCGTTGAAGGAACCCACCCACCCATATATCCTCAAAAGGAATAAACCCTCAAACAGTTCAGCTTCTTTTCTTCCTTCTCCACCTTCAAACCGGATACCTTTTTCCGTTGGTACGGTAGTAAATACCTTTTAATTCATCAGGTCTGCCCTAAAACCTACTAAGAAAAACGATCAGATTTTATTGAAAGTAAAAAAAAGAAGAAAAAGAAAAAAAAGATAATGAAAGAATGAGGTGGTAGGGTAAATGATACTTTGGGCTGACCCTTGTTGGGTAGAGGCGCATCCGTGATCTTAATCAGGCAGAGAGATTCCTATTTTGTTGTAACGAAATACAACCTAAAAGGCCAAGTAAATAGTTGGTAGTTGGTAGGTAGGTCGATCTGTAGATAGGTAGGTCGGCTGGTAGGTTTTTTTGAGGGTCAAGTAGTTAGTATTGCACTGGATAAGAGGTGGGGTGCGTTGGGGAAATAGTGGTGAACAGGAGGTCATTGGTAAAGAGGCGGGAAAAATAGAATAAACAAAACAAAAAAAAAAAAGGTTCGGGAAGTGAAATAGCATCGTTGCTGGTAATGTGGGTTTTGAATAAGATTTACTTATTTAAAGGGTGGACTGACTGGTTAGAAAGAGGGTAGATAAGTTATATGACCAAACGTACTGTAAGAGAAACTTCTAAATGAATAGATATCAATTAATACAAAGAAAGAGAGGAAGACAAAAGGGGAAGATAGAAGCAATATAATCTTTCTAAATTTATTCATCACTATTTGGCTCTAAATATTGTCTTTAAAAAAGGATAGGTGTTAAACTAATACACACACAGGAACTTTTATAGTTTGACATAAAATTATTCATGAATATCGTTCTTCGTGTATAGGTCGAAGTGTGTATCTCGCTGGAAAAAGTGCGTTGAATTCGCAACCAGGGGAACTATTTGGAAGAAAATAACATTTCCTTCATAGTTTATTTCAGCTTCAGTTTTGATACTTATATATATATATATATATATATATACTAGGGCCGTTCAAAAAGTTCTTAGAATCACCCAGAAGAACTATAGCTGAACATTTTTGCTGTGACAACACACTAACATTATATAAAACTAGAAAAACTGATTCCGATTTCTGTCTTAATTTTTGTGGAAGTGAGGCCCAATAAAAGGTGAAAGGTATGCAACAAATCTAAAATCTGAGTGAGGCTTAGTGTGTGTGTGTGTGTTGACAATATATATATATATATAAGTGTATTAAAAAGTATACTTTTCAGTACAAAACTTATACGGGGTATTAAAAAAAGTCTGAAGCTGTATTTACGGAGACAACTAAAATCAATAATGAAACGTTATTTTTTGCGAAATACTCCCCATGGCTACATTCTTATTTCAAGGAGTTTTTACTGGTTGCAGTACATCTAAAACTCCTCTTTTTTTCTTGGTGTGAATCTGCGCCTTCACAATTCTCTTGGTGTCTTCTACGACATCAAATCTTAGCCATGAAATGGACATTTTTGGGTTTAAAAGAATAAAGAAAATACAAATTTGAGGATAGGTCTCGTGAATATGAAAGGGTGATGCACTTGCACAATCCTGTTTTTTGCTGAGTAGGAAATATCGAGACGGCTGATAAAATGTGTCCGAGAATCGGTACTGCTTCTTTGAGTTGAATGTCTTTATGCAATCTAAACATCCAGACATCGTCATCTTATTATATAAGTTCTTCATCAGCGCGCGTTATTTCAATTCTAAAATTTAGAATTTAAAATTTTGAAGATTTAGTTTCCATGTTTTGATCACTCACAGAGACGCATACACACAGAAGCACACACACATACACACACACACGTGTGTGTTTGTGTAAATATATAAACATTTACATACATACAAGGGTCGTTCAAAAGTTTTTAGTTTCATCCATAAAGGAAACCATAACTGAATATTTTTGTGGCATCACACTACCATTTTTTATAAAACTAGAAAAATCTGAATTAGTTTTTCTAGTTTTATAAGAAGTGAAAGGTGTATTGCCACAACGAAAATGTTTTACCATGCCTCTCCTTTTTGATTGAGGCTTAGAAAATATTTTTAATGACTCTCATATATATATATATATATATATATATATATATATAAAGGGAGATACAAATTAGTAAAATTTTTATAAAAAGTGCTTGATGTTATTAAAGAAAAGCAGGTATAAAACCCCAAAATATCATGATTATGAACACTTGTTGATTTGTCTTGTCAACGGTAAAAATTTTCTTGATGTGCAGAACAAAGCGAAAACTGCTCAATATCAAGAGAGAGACCTACTATATATGTGAAATCTGAGATTTTTTAAAATCAGATTTCTCCAAGAAATTTAAGACAAAACAAACCGAATGAGTTAAATAAATAAAACAAAAAAATCAAATTAAATAAACAAAAATTAGATTTTACTTCTATTAGTTCTGGAGAGTTGAGAAGTCTTAGCCGTGGCCCAAGACCATGTGAATGGAGCGCCCAATTGAACTCGAATTCACTCATTAAAGATTTGCTAGTCCAGTTTGCTAACCATTACACCACCCGAAGGTTGTTTAGCTTAGTTGAACTAGGTGTAATGGTTAGCAAGCTCGACTAGCAAACCTACACGAGTGAGTTAGAGTCTCATTCGGTGCTCCTTTCATATGGCCTTAGGCCACATCTAAGCAAAAAGCTTAGTAAATTACCACTTTCTAAGGGGTGTAAAACTTGCAATGAATAGAATAATGATTCACGTTATACCTCTTTTAGCATCTCCCCTTTTTACAATCTTCTCCCATAAACCTTTAAAAAATCTTTACCTAAAACATGTACAATATTAATATACAAATCCTGCTAAATATTTCATCCGATAGTTCGTAAACGTGCCCTCTTAATATCTTTTTTTACCATTATTTTTTGAAATCGTCCAATTCAATCTTTAAATTTTCTTCGCTATTGCTGTTCTTGTTTCTGATTAGACAATTTGTTCCATAAATATATTACTTACTCTATTAGCAACAACAACAAAAAAAAAAAATCCAATAGGTGAATATTCTTTGCTACAACACACACACACACACACACACACACACACACACACACACACACACACTCGCCGACTGTAGTATATTGATAATTATTGAGTACTACGTTAGTAGCAGCTACTGCAAGCATCGTGTGTGACAGCTTAAACAGAGCTTAGTCAATAACAAGTACTTTTTCGTTCGTACGATATACACTGGTTATCCTCCTATTCTGGGTCAGTTAAAGTTCAATAAATTTCTTTGAAAACAAACACGCTTGACAAAGCACATGTCTACACATTAAAATACTACCAACGTCATTCAGGATCAAAGACATTTGCATATTCTTAAGACTAAATGTAACAATTATTAAGCTGTAGGAGATGATAAAAATTCTAAGTTAAACGAAATATATCTAATCGGAATAAATATCTTTATCATGTGAATTCCTTTTTTCGGAATGGGTATAGAATTATACAAGTTGTATTATACTAGCTGAAGTACTCGTCTTCGTCAGGGCATAACTGTAGTTAAAAATTACCCCCCCCCCAAAAAAAACAGAAAAGAAAAGTCATTGCCTGTATAAGTTTTGTACAATGTACCTTGATCTTAAATAATGTTGAATTATTGCATCAAAAATAAATCGTTTAATGATTCCATCAGTTTAACTGCAAACAATTTTTTTGCTAAAATTCGCGGAATTTTCAAGACTATTTATATCCAACAATTCCACATATTCTAACTGAAACAACACTCACAACTTTATTACTTACACACACACATATATATACATATATATATATATATATATATATATATATATATATATATATATATATATATACTAAAGAGTACAAATTAAAAAAAAAACTTATTTGTGAAAAAAAAAAAAAGGAAAAGAAAAAAGAAGGAAGTGCTCAATATCGGCTGGTAGAGTCGAATAAAAGCAAAAATGACTCCTTATTTAAAAAAAAATGCATCGCTGAAGCACTTTCAGTATTTATTCACCACCTCCTTCATTCTTAATTCGTTGTTCGCATCCTAAGATTGCAATTTTTTTTACCCCCTCATAAACATTACATAAAAATGGTTATAATGGATCAACCCAAAAATGAATTTGTATACCTCATTTATTTTAGGCTATATTATTCACTTAATAATACGGCAACCTATATATATATATTTTTTTTTTCATCATACAACGTGTGGAAGCACGTGCGATACCCTAGCCTCATCAGCCGCCATCCAGGGTGATAACACAGTTTCGGTAGCTCAAGGCGGTACTGCCACTTCTGGCGCTACCGAGCAGCTTTTGCCACCGGCTAGGGTATTTAAAAAAAAAAAATCTATGTATACATAAGATCAACTAAAAGCGGACATTACATTAGACGTTCGTTCATCTTCATTTTGGTGCAGTTTGTGATTTAAAAAGGCGTTTACTTACGGCCGTTAGATGTTATAGCAACCGTTTCTTGATTTTGCGTAATTACACGAGAATGGTGGTTACACGTGTATAACATTCGTGTTGAAATCCTTTCTATATCCGTTATCTTTTCGATTCGTTTTCTTTCATTTATGCGTTTCTGCCCAAAAGCACTCGAGACAAACGTTATATGTAATTCCGCTAAAAAATTTTATTTGTTGATCAATGGGCCCTCAAGATGGGTGGTGAGTAAAAAGAAAGCTCCTGGTCTAAGTTAGTCCAGGTAGCTATCTGATTACCCTTAGGCCACTAAATTCTTGGCTTGCAAAAAATGTCTCCAGGACGCTGATGGTCAGCAATGGGCTTGTGAATACTGTGGGGGTAAACCGGACTCATAGGCCCATCAATCGATTTACATATATATATATATATATAGGTTGCTGTCTTAATAGAGTGCTCAATATCAGTGATTGAGCATAAGCTAGATTAGCGTAGACGGACAGTCAACAGATCTATCCTAACATACACATACACACACACACACACACATATATATACATTTGTATTCGAAGTGCGTCTGAAACGTAAACGTAACAGATGAATTGGGATATTCCGATATAGCGATGTTCCTATCGGACTGGAACTTCTAGATGCTCGTTACTTTTCAGATATGCCCAAATATTCGAGGATAAGCTTCTAAACACTGCAGTTTTCCACGTTTAGTTGACTTGCAATCATTTGGCCGGTCAACCGACAATGGCTGCACACCGCTTGCCTTATCCCCTCAGTCCTGCTTGTTGAAGGCCTCCCGCTCTTGGAATAATCTTACACCCTCTCGAGACTCTCTTTGAACCTCTTGTAGCACTCAAAAACATGTGTGTTTGACATGATTTTATCTCCATGCACTTGCAGAAGCATTTCAAATGATTGTGACAGAGTTTTCCCCTACCAGACCAAAAATTTCAGATTTATTCATTCTTCAGTGCTCAATGCTAAACAACCTGAAAAGGGTAGGGGTGTAAAGAAAATCACGGGAAAAAAAGAAAGAAAGAAATGAATGTTAGATGATAACACAATCTGCTTATCCCTCTTTCGCCCATAGCTCACACAACACACCCAATCCTTTTACTTTTCCGACAAACCTCGTATATATATATATATATATATATAGGCAAACAAAAGTAATAAGACAAATAGGAATATTTTTTGTTGTATTTATGTTTTGATTGTTCTCAACTAGTTTTGACTTTTAGTCATTATCCGGAGAAAAATGTTTTTTAGAAAGATTTTAAAATTGTTGATATGCTATAAAGAAGCGACGAGACGAAAAATTCACGGATGAGGTTGTATATTCACTTTTTGAATAAAAATTATTTTTTACTGGGAATGGCTGGGTGACATTAACTTCTGCCCTACCCTACGTGTGTGTTTGTTTGATTGAGTTTGTGTGTGTGTGTGTGGGGGGGAATATTCGACAAAATCAACCATAAAAAACTTAACCTTACACCAAGTTTTCCTTGTATCCTTCAACACATTCAATTTCCTTGTTTTTGTACACAAGGTAAAAAAGAATACCTCCCACAAAGGCTGATATCGGAAACTGCAACATTCTTGCTATACTGCAAAACTAATGGTGTATATATATATATATATAATCATTCGCCACTCGTTGTCATTGTTTCCAGAAGTCGTGACATAATCCGGTTTTTGACGTAAACCGGGCTTAATGTCTTAAAAACGCTTTAAAAACGAGAACAAACCCAGTAAAACTAGCGTAAATAACACGCGAAGGAATTTGATAACGACTAAACCTTAAAGAACATTAAAAACGCATCTTAATCATATTTTTTTAAGAATGATGAACAAAATAAAATTCCGTTATTTAACATGGGAAATGCTCTAAAAGAAGCCTTCAGTATAACGACCAACCCCTTACGATTAGCATAAACAACACATGGAAGAATATAATTCTCGTTAAGGCATTAAAGAATTTAAAGAATATTTCAGTCTTAATTTGTTAAGAATAATGAATAGAATCACTTATACAATTCCTCGATGTAAATGTTTTATTGTACTGCTTATCCTATACCGCATTTTTTTATGTTTTTATTGTATCTTAAATTATTTTTAGCATCTTATTATCTTTTATTAGTAATTTTTATGTATTTCATTTATTTGAAATGTGGTAAGTAGATAGTATTGGTGGCTGCAGTAAATTTAAGTGTCAGAGATACCTATTTGGACAAAGTATAAATACTTTTCAAGAGTGCTCAATTTCGGTTAAGGAAACTCCAGATTATTTCTATCATATATTACCTATACTATCATAATATATGATGTATGATAGCATATATAATTATATTATATATATATATATATATATATATATATATATAAAGTTATATTTGATATATCTTATCGGAGCAATTATCCTTATCATATGAAGGAATTTTTGTCAGCATGGGTATAAGATATTTAACACCATTTAGATTTATTGGTGCGATTTTAAAGTTATTATTTTTATCATAAATCGATGAAATTTTTAAAAAATTGGAGGACTATCAATCCCATACTTCCAATCGAAAGAACTGAAAATGCGTTGTCCTTAAAAATGCCAAGAGAAACTCTTTCAAACGACCATTCAACTACGTTTCAAAACTCAGCAATCTTTGAATCAAAATGGAAGAGTAGGGAGTCTATTTGAGGCCCTAGAATATCGGACGTTCTAACCGCGATACAATATGTACAAAAAAAAGATATGTATGTAATCAACCGGTGCGTAACCAATTTACAACCCTCAGGCTGTTTGTCTGTCTGTCTCTCTCTCAATATATATATATATATATATATATCTATATATCATCATCATCATCATATCGCGCTGGTAGCACGGATATCCCTGACTCTCTCTCGCCACTCCTCCCTATCGTTCATCGCCCTAGGTAGGTCTTCAGGACAACATCCTGTATCCTCACATAGCTGCTGAATGTATGTTCGTGCTGGTCGTCCTGCTTTTGCGCGGCCATGTGTGGGGATCCATAAGAGTACATCTCTTATGAGTTCGTCCCTACTTCTCCAGCAGTGTCCTGCACATATATATATATATATATATATATATATATATATATATATATATATATATATATATATATATACGAGGTTCGTTCAAAAAGTTCTAAGCCTTACTCAGAAAGAAGAGCAGAGCTGAACATTTTTGTTGTGACAACACAGTACAACTTCTAATAAAAGTAGAAGAATCTGAATTATTTTTTCTTGTTTTATAGAAAGTGGTGGTGTTTTGTATGTGTGAAGTTGCAGCAGTACAAAATAAGTACGTTTCTTATATGTATGCACTTATGCAATTTTAAATTTTGTTGAAATTTTATTTTCCGGTTACCGAGTTTCAATGTTGTAAATTTGAGCAGTAAATAATGCCTAATAATATGCGTTTTGATTGTACAATGTTCCAACGGAAATAATAAAATCCTGTTATCTTTGGTTTAGGAGAAAATTAACTTTTTATGAAAGATTGTTGGGCGCATATTCATTTATGGGTGATGTATATTAAGCTTGGCTCGTTGAAAATTACTAAAGTTTTTCTCTCTAAGCGCTTTCAACAAACCAGCATCATATGTCATTTTCAAGAGTAATATAAATACTTTTTACTTCTTTAAAATCCAGTGAAACTTTACTTTGTAATATCGGAGTGTAAAAGAGATTTTGGACATTTGTAGTTTTTTTAATTATAGTGGTTTGTTATGTTAGTGTTTTTAAATTTAGATTATCGCGTGCAGCAAATATTGGAGCCAAAATAGATTTGTAATAGTAGGATATAATCTTTTAGTTAATAAACATATTAGGTTATTGAATACATTTAGTCATTAAATATATTTAGTACACTTGTTTCTTGACAGAATGCTACGTTATTATAGAGTTTATTTTATAATTATGGTTTTTCGTAACTGTAATCTTTTTTGTGGGGTTTATTGACTGACTTATTTTAACGGCATGTCAAATAGATGAGGTTATTTTATGTGTAGAGGTTAAGGATTGCATTCATTGTACGTTTTTTTTTTTTGTGCAGTTGTTGCTTAAGTGTTTTTTGTATAGTGTTAACATAATGGTTAGAGTGTTCACTCATGGTCCGGGAGATTGGGGTCGTATCATACCAAAGACTCAAAAATGGTACTTGATGCCTCCTTCCTTAACACGCATCATTATATAGGTACAGATCATGGGTAAATGGAGTAGTCCAGGGAAAAGGGTAAGCCCATCCTCTACATTTCCGTGTTCTAGCTATTGAAAAGGGAGCCTTTGGGTCTCCCTCAACAATGTTCGGTCAAATATCAAATATTCCTCCCAAATACAGATAATTTGCACACAGTTGTATGGTCTCAAATAATTATTACTATTTAATGATCAATTGTTTGCAGGCAGTTTTTCTTATAGATATGTTTCGGTACCCCCCCCCCAAAAAAAAACCCGGACAAGGTTATTTAAAAAAATATTTTTCAGTAATCGAAGAGGCCCAACCCATATATATATATATATATATATATATATATATATATATATATGGGTTGGGCCTCTCTCTCTCTCTCTCTCTCTATATATATATATATATATATATATATATATATATATATTAGTGTGTGTGTGTGTGTGTGTGTGTGTGTGTGTGTGTGTGTTACACGCAACTGTCCTTCAGTCATTTATTTATTTTTGTTTTATTTTCTCACTATTACCTTTTTGGCTTTTGTTTTTATTGGTCATGTCAAATGCTAGCGCCTATATGACTATCTCGACCGTATTCTTCAAAATATAGCAAAGGAATATCCAGTCCTTTTCATCTCAAGATGATGGAAAGTACTGGCGGAGGGTCAATTGCGTTGAGAAAAACAAGAGTTTGAGTATCCTGGGTATGGTACTAAATTGCTTCTGAGAGTGAAGCTCCAATTCTGAAGTTATGGTAAGTACCGCTTCATTACTATTATTCATAGATCACTCTATATCGGGGTGGTAGTACGTATTAGGGTCCTTTTTATGTGTCAAATAGAACAGTTTAATCATTTACTCGGGATTATTATAAGTTGGTTAAAACTATACTGCAGTAATACTTGAAATCATTTAATTGTGTTCAAACAAATGCTTAGAATCAAATAGAATTATTAGTCTTTGATTGGAATACTTGTAACCATTGAATTGTGTGCAAACAAATAATTAATATTCAGTAGTGTTCTCAAATGGTCCGGGTTCAATCCCAGATCGCGTCATACCAAAGACTTTTAAAATGGTACTTGATACCTCCTTGTTTAACACTCAGGATTATAAGGTAGGTATCAAGAGTAATGTGGAGCAATCCAGGGAAAGGAGTAGCGCCCTCCCTACACCTCAATGTAGTAGCTATTGAAAAAGGAGCCTTCTGGTCACCCTCAACTACGGTCGCCAACTTTACTTACTTTTAGAATAATTAATATTAGGTAGCCATACATAACACCATTTAACTTGGTGCAAATAAATAAGCTCTAACTCATTTGAAAATATTATCTACAAACTATTCACTTTCAAATTATATATATATATATATATGATCTGGTATTGAATCACCTATGATATGCCATAAAATCCAACCGAACAACCAGCCATTCAAAAAAAATTTCTTACCGATATTTCTTATCTATGTATGTTCGTTTCCGTTTTGTACCAAATTGTATGAAATTTTCTTGGTTCATTTACTTAACGACATATCGACTCCTAATGGGTTATTTAATGCCGAAATTTGATTAATTTCTAAATATTGGAGTACAATCTCAAGTATATGATTAAAGTTACATGACATTTTTCAAAATTACACTTTTTTATTTGTCTATAATAATTTGTTAGCACACAGTTATATGACAACAAGTATTTCTTTAAAATATCTAGTATTTCTTATAATTTGCATAGTTATATGGTTTCAAGTATTCCTATCTAATTCTGATAATCTATCTATAGTTACATGGTTTCAAGAAAGAATTTCTATTAAACAATAATCATTTGTTCACACACAGTTATATCGTTTCAAGTAACTAATAATAATAATCCTTAGTAAACAATAATAGCTTCAAGTAACTATTCCTAATTGTGACGCGAAATTGACTAAAAATCCCAAAACGGGACTTTATTTTCGCACGTGTGAAGACGGGGCAGGTTGGCACTTGATCCCCTATGGAATAAGTCCTCGTTCAGAGTTTTCCTCTCAGGCATATAAGAACTGGCATATTACATGTGGGATTAATTTAGGGACAGACTGACCGCCGCTGGCAAGGGGTTCCAAATTTCACACTATCACACACCCACCAGGCCGCTAAACTTCTCTCCCCTAGACAATGGAAAAATCTGGACCTATAGGTTTTAGTCGTAATAATATTATATTGTAGTAGTCGGCGACTCCGGTTTCCCGTGTGATATTTTAAAGGAATTAATAGGACAACTCTAAGCAAGATAACATAAGGCGAATAGAAGCTGAAAAGGAAGCATGAAGTAACAACATAGACCACGTGGTAACATAAAAACACATGAATTCCTTTACTACAGTTATATACACTTTCAAAGTGTCAAAACATATAATAATTGGACAGTCCACGAATATAAATGTCTTTTCTTGACTTTTGTTTTTCTTCAAATTGAGAGAGAGAGAGAGAGAGAGAGAGAGAGGTATACAAAATTTGGGTATAAAGGAAAAATGTCCCCAAAGTTACTTATCTTATTTTTCGACGGGGTTCCACTGGAGAATCTTTCTTCTTTCACGGGCAAATAGACTTTATTCTATTTTTTTACACTGGCTTGAAGAACCTGGGGTCCCTCGTATCTCAGTTATTCTTTTGTCTTCAACCCGGAGTTAAATGGCTATGGTTCATCTGCCACGAGCCCTGCTCAAAAACTGACTTTCTTATTATTTACTTACGCTGAGGGGAAGGAGTCCCCACTTCCGTTTTGGGGTCCCAGCCAATCATTTGGCTTCTCTCTTCTCCCCCTTGGTGTCCGGCGACCTGAGGTTACTAAGTACCAACACCTGTTGATATCCCCTCTGTGACCCACATTCTCTCTTAACGGTCACTTTTTTTGACGGCTAGATACTGTTAATTTAACGGGAGGATAGTATTAATCTTACCTCTATCGTCTCCGTGGGCTATCACGTGACATAATACAAATAATTAGCTCACAGTTATATGGTATCAAGTATTCTTATTCAATACAAATAATTTAAAATAGAACTGTTTGACCCATTGATGGGATCCTAACAGGTTACTACCAGTCCGGATCAAAGTCGACCTGGGAGTAATAGTAATAAAGGGGTTTCCCATTCATCGGATATTCAGAAGAGGAGTCTCAACATTAAATGCAGTTTAGTGTCATACACATGATACCCATTTTTGGGAGGGGTAGATGTCTTACTCCTCTGCAGGGAATGCAGTCAGTGTATCCCGTTTATACACATATGTATATATATATATATATATATATATAGTTGGTATATATATATATATATAGTTGGTATATATATATATATATATATAGTTGGTATATATGTATATATATATATATATATATATGTGTGTGTGTGTGTGTGTGTGTGTGTGTGTGTGTGTGTGCACGTGCGTTATTGATAAGATGTAACTGTTTAGAAATGATTACTATCATTAGTTAATTTCTTGCAAAGACGAATTAAATAAAAAAATAGAAGAAAAAAAACTGACTTCGGCTTTAAATTATGATTTAGTTATCATGCTGTAAAACCACCCAAACACCCAATTCTCTTTTTCCCCCTCTCTCTCCATATATATATATATATATATATATAATTTTGGATAGCATAGTCAATGGCGTTTGGTGATATATATATATATATATATAATTTTGGATAGCATAGTCAATGGCGTTTGGTGATTGTTACCAAATGCGGTTTACATTGTGTCAACGTTCTGCTAAATTAAAACATAAATATATTCTTTCTTTTTTTCTTTTTATTTATGCTTAAATGTGTGTTGGTCATCTTTTTTTTTTATCTTACGTTCAACTTTATTTTGTACATATTTAAAAGGTTTTTATTTATGCTCTCCTGAGTGCTATTTATTTTTATGTATTTTCACACATACAATCAGCTGTGTGCCACTCATTTTTTAACTCACGCTCAAATGTGTGTCGCTCATTTTTAATTTATTCTTTTTTGATCAACTGTCTTTGGCTCAATTCGTTTTTTTTTTGTTTTTTTTTACTTACGCTCAACTGTGTATAACACATTTTTTTATGTAAGAGTTTTTTTTAAGATTTACTGGATTTCGCTCATTTTTCTATTAAAAGTAACGCTCAACTTCATGTCTTCCATTTTTCTTTCTTTTTTTCACTTACGATCATTGTCAGTTATTCTTGAATTTTCTTAAAATCAACTGTCTTTTTCTCATCCCCCCCCTTTTTTTTTACTCATGCTCAATTGTATGTCGCTCATTTTGTATATTATTTTCTTACGATCAATTGTCTTATTTCTTTTTGTTTTCTTTTTAAACCTCCGCTCAAATTCGCGTCTTTCGTCTTTTTTTCTTTTTCTCTTACGTATTTTGCTCAACTGTCAATTTTTTTTTATTTTCTTACTCACGATCAACTGGATTGCGCTCATTTTTTTTTAAACTTTCGTTCTTCTGTGTGTTTTTCGTTTTTTGTTTTGTTTCTTTTTCTTTTACGATTTTACGATTTTTGCGATATTACGAATTTTGCACTTTTACGATTTTTGCAATTTTATTTTTCGATCGTATTAAAAAAAAGGCCCGATGATCGTATCACCTGGCTTCTATTTTGTTTTCTTTTTTTTCACTTACGCTCAAATGTATATCGTTCATTTTTTAAAATTTGAATTTATTCCTTGCGATCAACTGTGCATCACTCATTTTTCTTTTTATTACTTTCGCTGTGTCGCTGATTTTGTATTTATTTTTGTATTTATTTTCAACTGAACGTCTCTCATTTCTACTTTTTAAACTTACGATCAACTGTGGGCCTTTCACTATTTATTTTCTGACTTTCGCTCAATTGAGTTTTAGAAATTTTTTGATTAATTTTCTTACTTATAATAAACTGTTTTTCGATCAATTTTTCTTTTTTATTTATTCACAACAGTTTGTTGGTCATTTTTTCTAACGTTCGTTTATGTCTCTTTTGTTATTTTGTCTTTAAATCTTTTTAAAAAAACTTACACTCAAATTTGTGTCGCTTATCTTTTATCTATTTTCTTGCTTCCGATCAGCTGTGTTTCAATCACTTTTTTCAAAACTAATGCTCAATTCTATTTCGTTCCTATTTTGATTTTCCTTCTTCCGATCAAATCAGGGCTCATTCTTTTCTTCTTTACACTCATCTACTTTTTGCTCATTTTTCTTTCTTTTTCTTTTTTATTTACGTCAAACAATGTGTGCCGCTCATTTAAAAAAATTCCTTATGATCAACTGACTTGCGGTCATTTTTTCTTTTTTAACTTACACTCAGCTTTGGGTTGCTATTTAAAAAAAAAAAAAAAAGTTCTTACTTACGATCAGCTGTGTGTTGCTTTTATTTTGTTTTATTTTTTTCAAACAATCATTTTTTAAACGTTTGACACTTATTTCTATTCATTTTCATTTATACACTCAACTGTGTGTTGTCCTTTTTTATTTTTTGTTTACGCTCAACTGTGTGAAGCTTATTTTTTTAAAATTTTCTTACTTACGATCAACTGTCGTTGAAAATTCTTTTTTAAAAATTTAACTCAACAATGTCGCTCATTTTAAAAATAATTTTTCTCAAGATCATTTAAAAATTTTTTCTCACTTATGATCAAGTGTCGTCGTAAATTTTTTTTTCTTATAACCTACACTCAACTTTTGGTAGCTCTTATTTTTATTGAGTTTCTAACTTTATTTTCTTGCAATTAACTTTCTTTTACTTATTTTTTTGTACTTATGTTCAACAATGTTTCGCTCATTTAGTATTTATTCTCTTATTTACTATCAACTGTGAGTCTCATTAAAAAAATCAAAACATCCGCTGAACTGTGTATCGTTCATTTTTCTTCTTTTTACTAACGATCAAACAGAGTTTCATTCATTTTTTTATTTACCTTTTTAATTACGATCAACTGTCTTTTGCATTATCTTTTTTTTTATATTTTCACTCAACTGATTTTTTTCAATTTTTAAGTTACACTCTCCTGTTTTGCTCATTTCTTCCATTTTTTTTCTTTCTTATGATCCTCTGTCGTTTGATCACTTTTATTTATTTACGCTCAACTGTATGGCGCTCATTTTTAAAATTTAAATTAATTTTCCTACTTTCAATCAACTTCCATTTTCTTTTCTTTTTTTTCTATATACGCTTAACTGTGTGTCGTTTTTTTTTTTAAATTTTCTAACGATCAACTGTATTTCACTCTTTAAAAAATGTTATTCTCAGTTGTTATTGGTTGATTTTGGTTTAATTTTTGATAAACTGACTTTCGCTAATTTTGTACTTTTTTTTTCACAGACGCTCAACTGTGTTTTTACTTTCTTACTTATGATCAACAATTATTTCTTGATTATTTTCATTTTTTCTTACTTTTTTAAAATAGTTTATTTCATTTCTTAAGCTGAACTGTATATCGCTATTTTTTTTTTTTTTTTTTTTTTACTTTACTTACGATCAACTAGATTTCGCTCATTTTTCTTTTTTGATTTCCGTATAACTGTTTTGTTGATTTTGTATTTATTTATTTATTTACTTCCAATCAAATGAATTTCGCTCACTTTTTTCTTTTTGAACTTTCGTTCAACTATATGAAGCTCATGTAATTAATAAATTATTTTTACGGTCAACTACTTTTGCTAAATTTTTTATTTGTAAAATAAAAAAAAAATTTTTATTATTATTATTATTATTATTATTATTATTATTATTATTATTATTATTATTATTATTATTATTTTATTTATTTTTCTTTTTTACACTTTTTAATTTTTTTTTTTTTACTTACGCTTACTTGTGTACTGTTCATTTATATTTTTATTTTTGTTAATTACAATCAACTGGATTACGCCTATTTCTACTTTTTTAATTTACAATCAACTGTATGTCGTTAATTTTTTATTTCTTTTTAATTTTCTCATGATCAAATGTCTTCCGTTCATTTTTTTTTTTTGTTTTCGTTTTTTACTTATGCTCTTATGTGATACTTATGTGTATCACTCATTTGTTATTATTTTCATATCAAGTGAGTGTCATCCATTCACCCACCCACCTTCTTTTTTTTTTTTTTTTTTTTTTTTTTTTACTTAAGATCAAATGTGTTTGTTGCTTATTTTTTCTCTTTTACTTACGATCAAAAGTGAATGTCATTTTTTTTCTTTTTTGAGCTTATTAATGATCATTAGTCTTTTTTTTTATTTATCCTTTTTTTTTTTAACTTATGTTAAATGTGGGTCGCTAAATTTTTATGTATAATCTTATTTATAATTAACTCTTTCCTTTTTTTTTGTTTATTTTTATTTAACCATCTTTTGCTCACGTTTTCGCAAATTTGGGATCTTTTTAATTTATTTTTTTTTTTACTTACGCTCGACTGATGCATGTTTCTATTTTATTACGATCAAATGTCTTTCGACCATTTTTATGATTTTATTTTTCTTCTGATCAACAGTCTGTCCTTATTTTTTTCTTAAAACTTTCGCTCAACTGAGTGTCACTAATTTTGTTTTCTTACTTACGATTAACTGTCTTTCGCTCGATTGTTCTTTTTGTATTCACCTTCAACTGTGTGTCGCTCACTATTTATTTTCTTACTTTCGCTCAACTGAGTGGTGCTCATTTTTTATTTTCTTACGATCAAATGTCCCTTGATTATTTTTTTTTTATTTACTTACAACCAACTGTCTTTCCTTGATTAAAAAAAAAAATTCTCTCAAATGTGAGTCGCTTATTTTGTTTTCTCACTTGCGATCAACTGTCTTTCGCTCATTTTTTTCTTTTTTTTGTTACTTTCACTCAACTGTGTGTTGCTGAATTCGCATTTATTTTCATACTTACGATCAACTGATTTTCACTCATTTCTACTTTTTAAACTTACGATCAACTGTGTGCCGTTCACTGTTTATTTTCTAAATTTTGCTCAACTGAGTCTTGGTAATTTTTTTTTATTTATTGCAATCAACTGTGTGTTGGTCTTTTTTTTTCATTTCTAACTTGCCATAAACTCTGGCGCTCAAAAAGTTTTAAAAAGTTTTTTCTTTTTTTTTCTTTTACCTACGCTGAAATAAGTTGCACATTTTTTGTTATAGTTTCTAACTTTATTTTCTTACTTACGAACAACTTTATTTGATTTTTTTTTCTTTTGTACTTGTGTTCAACACTGAGTCGCTCATTGAGTATTTATTCTCTAACGACAACTGAGTCTCTCATTTAACGGAAAAAAAAAACGCAGAACTGAGTCTCTCCCTTTTTAAAAAAGATATTTTTTACTTGCAACTGTGGTGTCGCCCATTTCAAAATTTAGCTTCTTTGTTACGATCAACTGTTTCTTTATCCATTTTTTTTTCTTTTCTTCATTAATTTTTTTTTCACTTACGCTTAACTGTGTGTCGTTCATTTTGTATTCATTCTCTTGCTTACGATCAACCGTCTTTTGCTCTTTTTTTTATTTTCTTTTACAGACGCTCAACAGCGTGTCGCTTATTTTATTTTCTCAAATAGTTTTAACTGTATTACATTTTTTTTTGTAGAAGTTACACTCAACTGTCTTCAGGTAATTTTCTTTTTTACTTAGACTAAACTGAGTTTCACTCATTCTTTAAAAACTTACGTTCAATTATTTTCAATTCGTATATATATATATATATATATATATATATATATATATATATATATATATATATATAATGTGTGTGTGTGTGTGTGTGTGTGTGTGTGTGTGTTACGCACAACTCTCCTTCAGTCATTTATTCATTTTTGTTTTATTTTCTCACTATTACCTTTTCGGCATTTGTTTTTACTCATTCTCGACTGTCTTTAGCTCATTAAAAAAAAAATAAAAAATAAATGCTCAACTGTTTTTGCTTATTTTTTCTTGATTATTTTTGGCTATTTCTTTTTTCTTCTCTCCTACCATATTGTCGTTTCATATTGAATTACGTAGGTTAATCACACATGTCGATAATTCGTCTGAATTCCAATGAATATTACCATTTGTAAATTCCAGTGATTCATTCCTTTAAGAAGATTAGTCTGTTTCATTACATATGGAAACAAATCCAATTTTTCTTAACAGTTTTAAAGATGAAATGGGTTCAGGCTGTATTTAAAAGATACCACAATAGTGAAAAATCATTCAAAGAGATGTTTTGTTATTCTGTGTTGTTTTTCTTCTCATTCATCGAACATTGTCATATTGAATAATGACTTTTAAGAGCGCACGCATACATCTATCTTTTATTACAATTATTTATATATATATATATATATATATATATATATATATATATATAT
Organism: Sepioteuthis lessoniana; assembly: GCA_963585895.1. Lineage (NCBI taxonomy): Eukaryota > Metazoa > Mollusca > Cephalopoda > Myopsida > Loliginidae > Sepioteuthis > Sepioteuthis lessoniana. Next base: position 52,639 of record CAUZXS010002324.1, on the reverse strand, counting down.
ATATATACAAGGTCATTTTTAAGCTTATTTAATAGGTTTGAATTCAGAGTTTTCTTTCTCCTTGACCAGTCGCCATACCAGGATTTGAAATCGGGTCACCGATTCCATTTCCTATAACAGTAACCATTACTCTATACGC